>OZJO01001254.1:0-26971 GCA_900406225.1 Acrobeloides nanus
GGCCGTTTCCAGCGACAAAACAGGGGGGGGGGTGGGCCATAGGCTGGGGAGAGGGTGGGTCATGAGAGAAGAGGGTAGGTCTCGGTACGGTTTTTACTGTAAAAAATTTGATTCTCTATGGACGTATGGTATCTTTTTTCTAACACAAAATTCCAAGGGAAAATCAGTTTTTGATGAGGTTTTTTTTCAGCATATAGCATTTAATGATCGAAAAAACAATTTAAAAATATTTCTAGCGTAAAAAACTTTCAGGAAATAGGTTTTCTGAAAACCCGTGACGGTCCCTAAATATATACGATATCGATAATATTTTGTTACATACACTCTTCGTTTTTGTCCATTTTTATGCTAATAAAGCTTTTTGATAATTGTGCTCTATTTTTTATCGAATAAATATGAGTGAAATAAAATTTTTGTCGTTTATTGTCATAAATATTTTGACATCCCCAGCAAAGGTCGGCGTTAGGTCGCATTTCAGGGGGTATAGTCTGCTACACGAGAACAGTTTAAAAAAATTTGGTGCTCCATAGTACGTAAAATCAATGGTATTGAGCTTCGGACATGGTTTTGAATTTTTAGTCACCCTCGGATGGACTCGAAATGACTTTTAAAAATTTTCCCATGCGTTAATCTCACTATATAATTCATTTTCGCTGCGAAATTCGATAATCACAGAATTTGTCAGAAAAAAACACATGTGTAACTTGTCGTATAATTGTGATTTGCACGGACTTTTCGTACAAACACTTTTCGTACAATCTTTTCGTAAATTCACCTTTCGTACATTACGTTTCGTACAGAACTTTTCGTACAGCACACTTTTCGTACGACATTTTTTGTACAAATATTTTTCGTACGAACTTTTCGTTGTACTAACGAAGGTGTTTCAAAAATTTCCCTTTGATTCAAGCATATCAAAAAAATGTAATTTTGCTTGATTTTCAATAAAATCGTGTTTATTGAAACGATTGGTCATGAAGCATAAAATTTTATTGATCGAGAAGCGTAAAATTTGTTGTCTGATTTTATGCTTCATGACCAATCGTTTCAATAAACACGATTTTATTGAAAATCAGGCAAAGTTAGACATTTTTGACATGCTTGAACAGCCTTATAAGTAATCATAAAATTATAAAAATAACATTAAGACCAAATTTTGTCTAATTGCATAAAATGTATTGGGTTGTTCAAAAAGTTCTGAGACTTTTACATGAATTTTGGTCCCAAAATTTTTTTGCTAAAAACGACCCCTATAAGAGTAATTTTATGCGGGGAATTAATTGCGCACATTCTCGAAGCGTGAAAACGCTGGCTTCATCTTGTTTTAGCGAAAATATCGCTTTTTTGGGATCCAAATTGCGGTCACAATAGAGTGTAGCGACGAAGAGCTGGCTAGTACCTATAATACAGGCCTATGAACGTAAAAGCGAAGCTTATTTGACGCGCGACAGCCACGCATGCGCGTATCGATGCTATAAAGATTTGTGTTGACATGTTTAGAATTTTGTTGAAAAAGTTATTAAATTTGTATAAAAATTTTCAAAAAATTATAAATGAAGACCATTATGCTTTAAAATTTTTTCAAAAGCTAATTGAAAAATGCAATCACCTTCTCTAATACAACCACTCCCTCTAATACAACCACTCCCTCTAATACAACCCCCCCCCCCTTCTAGAGATGGATAGAAAAAAACAACTCTCGGGGTTGTATTAGAGAAAATACGGTATATTTTTTTGTATTTTGAAATATTGTAATAAATTTAGCCTACGGCCATCTTAGATGCTTAAGCTAATTTATAAATTGCATCTCTTGCTTTACGCGGGCTTGGGAGTTGATCATAAGTTGCATTTCGGGTCTCAGGCTCTTTCACATAATACAAAATTTATCTTGTTTTAGAGACAAATTGAGAATTCTAAAATCGAGAGGTGTTTCAATAATTATGAAACAGAATGTATTTTTCTAGACAGAGATTTACATTACTATTCGACAAAGTATTTCTACGGCGAGATTTCAAAAAAAAAACACCTGTTTAAATTAGAAAACTTGTTTCGGCAATGATAAGTTTTTCAATATTCCAACATTTAGACCTTGAATAGATGCCTATAGATGTAGTCTTATATTTAAGATCTTAAAAATATGACAAATTTAACTTTGACCGACTTCTATAACCCTTTAATTACATCAATAAGTAAAGTTCTTATGAATCTTGCTTTTTTGCTCCAAATTTTCATGTCACCCTTTATTTTCTATGCAATTATCAAAAATTCTAAAATGAAAATTTATCGGTGGTATCTCATCAATGAGATTGTATGGAGTTCGTTGTTAGTTTTTTGCTATGCTTTTACTTCTCTTACGCTATTTGGAGTTTATCCAATGCTTTTAATAAATAGTTTCTTTGAATATTGGTTTGATATTAATAGCTGGTAAATTGAACAACGTGTCTAGATTAGCTTCCCCCCCCCTCCCCCACCCAAGGAGATGTAGGGAGAAGGGTCGACTAGGGAAGAATGCTACCTAATGTCTGGATTGCCTCCTCTCTACGTGTCTGATTCAGAGGCGTAATTATGAGTGGAAGGGTGCAAGGGGTGTGCACCTGTGGCGCTGATTTTGCTTAAAAAACGTCTTATATAGGTATACAATTGTGGAAATGTTACTTTATACTATGGTGAACACTCTCGCTGGTATATCGATGTCCATTGCATATAGGGCCATTCATTTATTGAATTTAACACAGTTTAAAGTATTCAGTCTTATTGATAATCCATTATTTCTTATTGGTGCAATTGGAATGATACAAGTTATAGCTCTCGGATCGACTTATATCATTTTTGAAGCAAGAAGATCAAGTGTTTTAAGCCAAGAAAATTATGAGTCTATGGCCAAAGATGCACCATTTTTAGAAGAAATGTTTATACAAAGGAGAGTTATAGGTATGTCTAAATAAAAGAGACGATATGCGACAATTATAAAAAGAAAGTAACCGCGAGTGGTGTATCTGATGCAGAAAAATCTGTTTTTCAGTAAAAACTGTTTTTTTTTAGGAAAATCTGTTTCAAACTGATTTTTTTAGTTTGAAACAAAAAATTGTTTCAAACAAATTTCCCTAGGAAAATCTGTTGATACGGATTTTCCTAGGAAAATGGCAGTATAACTTTTCGTACAATTGTGGTTTGTACGGTACTTTTCGTACGGTACTTTTCGTACGATACTTTTCGTATGGTACTTTTCGTACGGTACTTTTCGTACGAACCTTTCATACGAACTTTTCGTTGCCTGATTATCAATATAATCCGTTTTAATTTAAATTTTTTTGTGTCAATAAACGAATTTTATTTATAATCAGGCAATGATAAGTTTGTACGAAAGGTTCGTACGAAAAGTACCGTACGAAAAGTATCGTACGAAAACTACTGTACGAAAAATTTGCACGAACCAGTTGTACGAAAAGTTATACTGCCAGGAAAATCTGTTTTATAGGAAAAACAGTTTTTTCTAGAAAAATCTGTTTTTTGTGGTATAAATTTCCGAAAGATCGCATTTTTGACATAAATTTCCGAAAGTTCACCAATTTTACATTGATAATCTCTTACTATAAGGATGCGTTCAGACCAGTAGCGTATTTAGGGAGGAGGAACCCGGAGTGGGTCCTCTATTCTTGGAAAATTTAAAATTTTTCCTAATGGTCCCCTATGTTTTTCCCTAAATTTTTTGAAAAAATTTTTCAAAATCATTATGGTACCCCATTATGATTTTTCACCAAAAATGACCAAAATTGCCTATTTTTACACGAAAAAGGCTCAAATTTTTGCATTTTTTCTACAAAAATTGGTCCCTCCCTTAATGTTCCTCCCCAGGTTGTCAAACCTTTTCAACATTTTTTTCAACATGCTTGGACGCACCCTAACCACTAAAGGGGGAGTCAACTTTGCAGCAGCTCTCGAGAGACCATTTCTAGCAGAGTTTTTATCATAACTTTTGATAGATAAATCCGTTTGAGTTATTTTTGGTGTCATTTTGAAACTTAGATTCTGAGCTTCAAAATGACACCAAAACCAAGTTAAACGGATTTATCTATCAAAAGTTACGATAAAAACTCTGCTAGAAATGGTCTCCCGAGTGCTGCTGCAAAGTTGACTCCCCCTTTAAGTGGAATATTTTTTGTCTGATTATTTTCGCCCATCAGTGAGCCTGTTCAACAACCTTTTTATAGCTTTTGGTGGAACAAAGATGGATATTATGTTCCTTATTATAATTTTTTCGCTCACATTAATTTTCATTGCCATCGCCTTATCTTTCTCAATCTTTCCTATAATTTTCCTAAAACGCGCTAAAAAAGAACGAAGCCCACAAACTTATGAGCTCCAACTGAAATTATTTAAAGCTTGTCTCATGCAAGGATGGATTGCAATGATACTTACCATCCTCCCAGCCTGCTTTGTTTTATTCATATATTGGATAAAAATGTCGAATTCGGCTATATTTGTGCAAATATTTTGGACTTTATCTAGTTGGTATGGTCCTGTAGACATGTTTGTTATTGGGTACGCTTTTGTGTAGATCTTGTTGTAGCCAGAGGGGCTAAGGGGCTATAGCCCTCTCCTAGAAGGACCAATATGATTTTTTCAAATTTTTATGAAAAAAATTTTTTAGCTCCCACGCCCCGTCGAAAAACTCTGGCTACACCTATGGTGTAGATATATGGTAATTCAATTTTTTAGATATTTTATTCCATCGCATAGAAAATTTTTTGCTAAATTATTACATCGGATATTAAATAATATAACACATATATCTGGGAACAGTGTTGCAACAATTCCGTCGCACAATGCATGGGCGACTCCAAATTCTTAAATGTTAGGATAGCTTTTTATGTTAATTAATTATAATATTTTAAAACTAAAATCTTTTTATTCATTTTACCAGTAAACAATTCTTATTTTTGATTTAATCATCTCATTTTCCATTCCTTAAGCCAGAAGAAAAATCAAAAAAATCATGACTTCGAAAGTTGCAGGTGTTTTGCACGGATATTTTTACTTCAACAAAAAGTTATCATATGTATATATACCAGAACCCAATTTTCCGAAAAGAGTGTGCAACCTTATAAACTCTAATTAACAACGAAAATCGAAGCACCGTAGTTCAAAATTCGACGAAAATGGAAAGATCGGTGGCTCGTCTATTATAAGTGCTGAAACGATTCTGATGTGTTGTGCTTTTGTGCTTTCTTCATACATTCTTTTCTTCCGTTTTGCTGCGTGACTTTTTTGCCGACTCATTAATTTCTCGAACTTGGTTAAATATACTAAGTGAAGTTTGATGCAACTTTGTTATTAAAGGGGTACAAATTAGGGCCCTTTTTCCAAAAAAATTTTTTTGAAAAATGACTCTCTAGGGGTAAAAATAGGGTGGAAGATCGATTGCGCACATTTCCGTCGCGTGAAAATGCTTCCTTCATTTTGTTTTCGCGAAAATAGCACTATTTTTAACGTGGAATAGTGCAATTTTCGCGAAAACAAGGTGAAAGAAGCATTTTCACGCGACAGAATATCCTAACTTAAGCAATATACATATCCATAGAATAATCCTCTAAACTGGTCCTTTCTCTGAGTGAGACCTGCTTGACCACACCTCCTAAGAGGATTGTGATTAAGGCCAAATGATGAAAGATGTTTTAGATATAATGTTATGAAATAATATTTTAGGGGTCTTATACATGGGGTATCTCTTCTCTACCCCCTATAAACTACTTTGGTCCCTATGTATTTATACCTCTACGGTAGGGGTACCTCATGATGTCAAGATTGAAAAATCTTTTCGAATTAGTGTTCTCTATAGCCGAAAACCCCCGAGTAGAAAAAATTAGCCGATTTGGAGCCATTTTTAAAATTCGCATATTTTTCAATTTTTAGGCGGTAACCCCCCAATTTTTTAATTTTTTCAAAAATTTTTGTTAAAAAATAATATCGCTATCGTGTTTCTCATGTCGAAAACCTCCGAGTACAAAAATCAGCGCCGAAAACGCTAAGATGTGATGAATCATACTTGTTTTTATTGGCCTGGGCTCCCTTGGAACCTTCCCTGACCTTTTACTTAAAGGAAGGGGGTAAAAATCATAAAAATCATGGTCACCCGAGAAAATTTTTGTAAAAAATACATTCTTAGGGGTAATTTTAAGTGAGAAATCGATACCGCGCATTTCCGAAGCATGAAAAAGCTTCCTTGGCCCTGATTCAGGGAATGGGGTGGGTGTATTGAAGCGAAAATCAAACATTTTCGGATTTTTATGAGAAAAATGTCGATTCTTAGGTTTTTCTAGGCGGGGAATCGATTGCGCGCACTCCCAAACCGTGAAAACGCTTCTTTGACCCTTATTCAGGGAAGGAATCGATGCATTGAAACGAAAATCAATTTATTTATGTAAATACGTATCCCTTCTTGAATCAGGGTCAAGGAAGCGTTTTTATGCTTCGGGAATGCGCGAAATTGATTCCTCACCTAGAAAAACCTAAGAATCGACGGTTTTCTCATAAAAATCTAAAAACGTTTGATTTTCGCTTCAGTACACCCACCCCATTCCCTGAATCAGGGTCAAAGAATTGTTTTTAAGCTTTCGGAATGCGCGGAATCGATTTCTCGCATAAAATTACCCCTAAGAATGTATTTTTTCAAAAAAATTTTTCGGAGAACGGGCTTCGATTGTTACTCCCCCTTTAAGCTCAGCTTCTTATAAAACTTTCACAACTACCTTCTCCTAGACTCATATTTATAGTTGATTGTTTCAAAATTGTGCTCAAAAGTTTATTTTTAAGTGTTAACATCTTTAATAAAAAATTCAATAAAGTTAATATGAAATATGGACAGTTTAATTTTAAAAATTCCAAAAGTTGACTTATTGAAAATTTGATTATTTCAATCTGCAAGATAAAATATTAATTTAGTTGCATTTGCACTTTTCGCAGGTGCATCCACTCCCGCATGGTCCTAAAAATTGACTATTAATAAGCCTATAGCCAAAAAGAGTATTACCGTTGCAGCATTTGCTTTCTTCTTCCTTGCAGCATCCTTTTTCTTGGCAGCAAGCACGCGAGTCATCTTTGCAGCACTTGCAATTTGGGCCTAAAATTTCTTTTAGTGTATTGATTTTTGAAAAATGGCCACTTTTAGAAAATTTTGGAGCTACTACACAATAGGGGAGGGGTCACCCACGTGAAAAATTTTTTCTTGAAATGACCCCTCTAGGGGTAAAAACATGCGGGGAATCTGAATTTGACATTTTCAAAGAGAAAAAATGTTCTCTGATTCAGGGAAGGCATGTGTATTGAAGTGAAAAGTCGCAAAAAGCATATTTTTGAGACTTTCCGTTTTAATACACAGGTCTTCCCTGAATCAGGAAAGCGTTTTGATGGTAAAAAATGTTTTTTTTTGTTTCTTGTTTTCTCCCTTGCTGATGTATGAAAAAAACGCTTTGGTTCCCAAGGCTAAAAGTTTCAATTTTCCAGAATGTTGAGCAAGTGATCTCTCCCTGTCCAACCTTGGCTAAACCACTGACTAAAATATAAAAAAATTCTCACCACAGTTATTGCAGTTGCAGACCATTTTTTGTCAAAAAGCAAAGAAGAAAGTTATAATATTCAATCAAAAGCGCAAGAAAACGAATTGGTTGCCCAGTACTCTTTTCAGGCTCTTTTTATACTTGTGACCAATAGTGCTATAGTTTATTTCGACTTTATAGTTTGTGAGAGAGAAATTTTACAATGTAAACAATTTTACAGGGCGGGTAAAAAAATGGTTTTCTTTTATTTATTTTTTATTTTTCTAAAAATAAGCCCTTTTAAACAAAAATTCGGTTTTGAGCAAGATTCGATTTTTGAGAAAAATTGTAATTTTATGCGAGGAATCGATTGTGCGCATTCCTGGAGTGTAAAAATGTTTCCCTGATTCAGGGAATAATAGTTTTGAAGCGAAAATGGTTATTTTCTTTTTTCGCGTTTTTTATCTGGAAATCGCTCTTCTATGGATAATTTTATGCGAGAGATTGATTGCGCACTTTTTCTAAGCATAAAAACGATTACCGAATAAAGAAGATGACAATTTTCACTTTTTCTTTAAAAATAACAGTTTCGCTTCAAAACGAATTTCTTCCTGAATCAGGTTCAGGGAAGCGTTTTCACGCTTTGGGAATGCGTGCAATCGATTCCCTGCCTATAAAAACCCCTAAACCGCCGGTTTTTCGGCGTACTCCGAATTTTTTCATTTTCTCTTCAATACACCCATTCTTTCCCTGAATCAGGATCAGGGAAGCGTTTCTACGGAATGCGCGCAAACGATTCCTCGCATAAAATTACCTCTAGAGGGCTCAAAAAATAAATTTCCAGGTCCCAACAAATAAAAGAAAAACACTTTTTTTTGCCCACCCTGTATTCAAAAAGTTTGATGGAAACAAGAGGTTTATGAGACGGCCCCCAGAATTCATTCGCATTCTTCTGGGTGCTGGCATTTTGCCAGATCCCTAAGAAAACATAAGCTAGAAGGTTTTTTACAAGCAATTCTTATCAAAAAGACTGTATAGTTTGTGGCCTGGTCATACTTTGAACATAAACTCCTTTAATACCACAAACAACACATGATGAAGAGTCAGTGAAAGTCATATGAATTTTTATGTCATCTGAATCTTATATTTTCCGGGGGTCAAAAAATGGAAAAAATTGCGTCAAAATTAGGGGTTGTAAGTTTTAACCCCAACAAAATTACTTTTGGGGGTTTTTGGCCCACTAAAAAATTTTTCAGAATTTTTCGATGCGCGCAATCGATTCCTCGTACAAAATGACCCCTAAAAATGATTTTGTTAGGGTTAAAAATTATAACTCCTAATTTTGACGCAATTTTTTCCATTTTTTGGTTCCCGGAAAATTTTTTCAGAATTTTTCAATGCGCGGAATCGATTTCTCGCATAAAATTACCCCCAATAGGGTTATTTTTACAAAAAAAATTTTGTTTCTCCCAAATGGTCGCAAAATGCACCCCCCCCTTTAAGAAATAATAGATTTTGAAATATTTTCAAAGTATTTAAGGATAAACATGGCAATAGGAAGTAATGTGCTGCACGGTTTTCGATTTTTGATCAATTTTTCTCAAATTTTTCATTTTTTGATAAATTTTTTGAGTTGCGATTTTGAATTTGAAATTCCCGCAAAGACCCTGATTCAGTACCTCAAAAATGAGAAAAATATATGGGGTTGTATGTATGACAAAAAATAAAGTAGATTTTATCAGCTTTTCAACGACACCAAAACCATTTCAGATGAATTTAACTGGCCTGAGATATGACCATTTGAAGTTAGGGGTACATTTTTCGAGATCAGTTCAAGGCCACCTGGATCTCGACAAGGAAAAGTCGGATTCAAAAACGGACTTCAGATTCGCGTTCAGCGACCCCGAAAACCTAGGGTATCAAAAGTTGATTCGAATTTTCGTTACTATGGCTACCCTAGGTTCGAGACCGATTCGAGATTTCAAGACATTGTCTCTTAATTTTTTTCTTCACATTTAAATTTTTTCTATTTATTTTATTTTAAAAATTACATTCAAGAACATTTTATATATAAAAAAATGTGGAAAATCACATTTTATAACTGAAATTCGCATAAAATGGCACAGAAAAACAGATTTCATACAAAAAATGAAAGCACAAATAGAAACAAAATGGACAATATCTTAGATATAGTTGGGAATTTCTTGACCAGTTAAGAGTCTAAACATTGAAGTGGGCATGGTTTTCATCTGGATTTCGCCGGTTGCAGTTGCTAACATATTGACGATTTTTTCATGTGGGACAGCGACAACGCTCTGGTGGTTGATTTCGATGATTCGATGACCGACACGGATACCACCTCGTTCGGCTATACCACCACGGAGAAGGGAACAAATCTAAAAATTGAATAAGTTGGGGTTTTATATAGGGCATTTTTCTACAGAGGATAGTTTTATATCACCATAGTGAAGTGGCAAGCATCTTTACTTTGCACTCAAATGATCGAAGGTTCGATCCCACAGGAGAGAACATTTATTTGTCCGACTCAAAAAAAGTAGACAAAAATTGTTATCCTGACGGGATCGAACCATTGACCATTTATATCAAAAGTGAGACTCTTGCCACTGCACCAATGGTGATGAATTTTTTCGTTTTGCAGAAAATGCCTATAACTTGTCTTACCACTCCATTTTGAACGCTAAATCCAAGTTGGTATTTGGTATCCGGTCTTTTTATCCTAACTTCTACTACTGGCGGCGTAGAAACTACTGTCAATCTAACGGCTGTAGAGCTTTTTGCATTCTAAAAAAATAGTTTTTACTTCATTTTTTCAAATTTTTTGCTCTAACCTTGATATTCGTTTGAGCTGCTGCCAAAGGCAATCCTACTAATGAAATTCCATTTATTGCAATGATCTACAAAAATCGATTTTTTAAAATAATTTTGGTGTTTTTTCTTGTTTTACTTGATCACCAATATTGAGCATATTTGATCGTGAAGCAGGACCTCCGGGTGCCATATTGGCTATAACAACAGTGGGTAGCATTGAACCCCAACCAGATTCAACTACAACTATGCCTAGCGGTTCACCACACTTCTTGGGGACAACAACATCTTTCTGGGTTTCTTTTCTGGCAAAAAGTTCCAGTTCTTCACCCATAAGCTCTTGAGCATTTAGGACCTCCTGAAACGATCAAATTAAAGGATTTCTTATGAGTCTTGGCTGGCTGTCGTATTTTCGATTTTTGATGAAATTTTCGATTTTTGATCAATTTTTCAATTTTTGATCAATTTTTCGGTTTTTGATAAATTTTTCGATTTTTTAACAAATTTTTCGATTTTTGACAAATTTTCCAATTTTTTATGAATTTTTCGATTACCTGATAATCAATTTCTCGAAGATATGCGGGATCGTCGATTCCATTCGCCCGTAGAAATTCAACATAGGCAACTTGAAAAGCTTGTCCTATAGATTGAGCTATGAATGCGGCTTCTTCTGACTCGAAAACATGACATATGACTTTTGGAGTTTTTCTCACAGATTCGCTAAAATTTATGAAAAAATTTTAGATTTTTGAAAAAATTTTCAAATTTTCTTACTCTTCATCATCACTTCCGTTAGCCTGGGGAACCCGTCTCGCCATCAGCACCACTAGATCACCAATATCTGCTATATATGATATGGAGCGGAGAGAATGGTCCATGAGGATATCCTAAAGGATGGATTTTTTGGAAAAATTTTAGAAATTTTTTTGAAAGTGCATTAAAAATAGCGTTACGGACACAGCACAATATGTAATAAAAAATATTAGGACAAAAATTTTGGGTATAGTATAAAATGGTCCAAAAAATTTTTTGCATTTTATCCTGATTTTTAGGCAAACTTTTGTGTGTTGACTCGAAAATTGAAGAACACCACATCGTGATCAACACCCATGAAAACCTCTAAACGACACCATCATGTCATTTAAAAATTACAAAAACATAGTATGATGGATGTTGTTTTGAGATTTTCAAGATACTGAACAAAATGGTAACAATTTTAAAATTGAAAAAATTGTTTTTTGCCAAAATTTCAAAAAATGTATATTACAGTGAAACCCCTGAAAATCAGGATTGAAGCAAAAAACTAGAACATTAAAGGTAATGTATAGGCATTAAAAATTTGAATTCCCATCAGAGCCGTTTTTCGTTTCAATACACAAACTGTTGGCGGAAATTTCCATTTTTACATCAATCTTGAATTTTTTCATAAAACGGACATTGTAGCACTTTTTTATAACCCGCCAGGTTATAAAAAAGTGCTACGAATAAAATGAAACCAAATTACCGTAAAACTTCTAACAGAACCCCATGGGGCTCTATTAGAAGGTGTTAATGATTGCTTTTTTAAAAGTCGAGTTTAAATCTGATTTCTTCGAGCGACCACTTTTTGAATAGCTACTGTAGAAAGGAACGTTCTATAAAAGAAATTATTAAAAAATATTTTATTTTCGCTGAGTTATAGCCCTTTGAATTTGAAAAAGTTGAAAAAATGACATTTTTTTCAAAAAATCATATCTCCGTGAAATCGAAGTCATTGTCAATAATTTCTTTTACATAATGTTCCTCATATGCTTAGCTATCCAAAAAGTGAAAATTTGTAGTCAAAAAAAATTTGAATTCCGTCCAAAAATCTGTTTATTGAAACGAAAATCAGCTCTGCGGAAATTCAAATTTTTCATGCTCATACCTTTAAAGTTATATAATAAAGACAGCACAGCACAATATTGGGAAATCAGAAAATTGCAAAGCAAAGTAAGAAAATATGCAAATTTTATCTTTCTATATAGCAATTTTGTTAAATGGAAAATTTAGTGCTTTTAAAAGTGCTTCAACCATCGAAAAAAGTGATGTGAGTCCAAAAAACTTTTCTTCAACTAACCTGTCTAACATCAGTTTCGGATATTCTCTAAAAAAACTTAGGGGTCAATTTTTTATTTTAAAAATTAAGCAATAAGGGAAAGCAAGAAGCAACACCGGATTTTTTCGACTGCTTATTTATAAAAAATTTTATAGAGTCACAGATAAGGTCACAATGGCTAAAAGTGTGGCTAAAGGTTTAGAAGAACAATACGGCTTGTATATATAAGAAATTTTTGAGTTTTCATATTAGAAAATGTTGCAGTAGTAAAGAGACTCTACCTGGAGGTCGGTGTTAAGGACCATGATTTTTTCGGTTGATATGAAGAGGTCGATTTCAGTACTCGGTTGGAATTCTCCATCTGGCGCCTAAAAAATATTTTGAACTCATTAAAATATAATAGTTAAAATGATTTTAAAGATTGTGTTGGAAGTTAAAAGATTTAGGCTTAGGTTTAGGCTTAGACTTATGCTTAGACTTAGGTTTATGCTTAGACTTAGGCTTAAGTTTATACTTAGGTTTAGGCTTAGATTTAAGCTAAGGCTTAGGTTTAGGCTTAAGTTTAAGCTAAGGCTTAGGCTTAGGTTTATGCTTAGACTTAGGCTTAAGTTTAGGCTTAGGTTTAAGCTAAGGCTTAGGTTTAGGCTTATGCTTAGACTTAGGTTTATGCTTAGACTTAGGCTTAAGTTTATACTTAGGTTTAGGCTTAGATTTAAGCTAAGGCTTAGGTTTAGGCTTAAGTTTAAGCTAAGGCTTAGGCTTAGGTTTATGCTTAGACTTAGGCTTAAGTTTAGGTTTAGGCTTAAGCTAAGGCTTAGGTTTAGGCTTAGGTTTAAGCTAAGGCTTAGGCTTAGGTTTATTCATAGACTTAGGCTTAAGTTTAGGCTTAGGTTTAAGCTAAGGCTTAGGCTTAGGTTTATGCTTAGACTTAGGCTTAAGTTTAGGCTTAGGTTTAAGCTAAGGCTTAGGTTTAGGCTTAGGCTTATGCTTAGACTTAGGTTTATGCTTAGACTTAGGCTTAAGTTTAGGTTTAGGCTTAAGCTAAGGCTTAGGTTTAGGCTTATGCTTAGACTTAGGTTTAGGTTTAGGCTTAGACTTAGGTTTAGGCTTAGGCTTAAGCTAAGGCTTAGGCTAAGACTTAGGCTTATACTTAGGCTTAGGTTTACGCTTTAGCTTATGCTTAAGACGTGCAGCATCATGTCGGTTTAAAATTTTGACAATTAAAAAATTTTTTATCATTGACTATTTTTTCAATACCTTGACCCTGGCCACCGCATCTTGAGCTTGTGCCATTCTCGAACTTTTCGTCTGCCTGCCATCACAAGTCATCTGTGTTGAGCCCAAATATCTTGCGCGGAACAGCACGCCCTCGATCAACACTGCAGGTTCATGAACCATTACTAAAAATGATTTTTTTGTTATATCTTTTTTAAATTTTTTAAAATTAAATTCATGACTATATCAAGGGTTAGGCCACCAAAAAAATGTTAAAAACTAATAAAAATGCTCGTGCTGGGAAAAATAAATAAAAAGATATAGACCCCCACGACGTGCAAAAAATCCGAAAAGGTGATGGCAAGAATCAAAATTTTTTAAAATGTCGCCTATCGACTTAGCTCGCCAAGTGCTTCGAAACGAGTACTATATCATGGTTTAGGCTTAAGCTTATCTATAAGTTTTGCCTATAGCCGAGTGGCTAAAGCGCTCGTTCTTCAAAGTTTCTCCGTAGCCGAATGGCAACGCCGAGCGCGTGCCACTCGACTACGGAGAAACCCCACAACCTCATAATATGGTACTCGTTTATAAGCGCTCGGTGAGCTGAATCGATTGGCAACGTTTTTTAAAAATTTCAACCTTTTCGGATTTTTTATACGCCGTGTCCCAGAGGCGTAGAGAAGAGGTAGTACCCCTTAATTTTCCATTGAATTTTTTTGTTTTAAAAGTATTCCTCCCACTAGATCATTATCCCTACGCCACTGTATAGACAACATTTAGATTAGCTTTTCTCACAGCTACGAAAAGAACACAAAAATTAATAAAGTTAGAACAAAAAAAAGGATATAGAAATAACGTTTCTAACTAGCGATAGATAAGCCTTGAAATAAGGAGGAGTTTTTCCCAAGAGGGCCAAAATTATACGCGCATAAAAGAAGTGATTTTTGGACTATGGATTTAGATAATCATTTGCATCATCTTTTTTCTTTGCACTTCAGTTTTTCTGTTGAAAATTTTTAGATGGAGAGGATTTTACAGCTTCGTAACTTTGATCCAGATTAGGCTTAGGCTAGGTAGGTTTAGGTTTAGGCTTAGGTTTAAACTAAGGCTTAGATTTAGGCTTAGGTTTAGGCCTAGGCTTAGGCTTAGGATCAAGACTTAGAATTTAGGCTTAAATTAAATGACTAAAAATGGAATTTTTGTCTAAAAATGGGAGGGGGCATGGGAGTATTTTTGACGATTTTGGTGAATAAATATTATTATACTCCGTTTCCCGCTGTACTTCATAAAAAGCGGGCGCTCCATAGTGCAGTGGGTAAGGAAATCGACCGTCCGATCTTGCAAGTTAAGCAACGTTGGGCCCACAGACTCGATTTCCCATGGGGGTAAAACCTTTGACTTTAAGAAATTTTTTGCAAAAATTTAAAAAAATCAAAAGTTTTACCCTCATAGAATCATAACTGAGAGCCCACGCTGCTTAATTTGCCAGATTGAACGGTTGGCTTCCTTACCCACTGTACTATGAAGCTCCCACTTTTTATGAAATACAGCTGGAAACGGAGTTTATTGGGTCGTTACGAAAGCAATGGGCTTTTGCAGGTTACATAGAATCTTTATAAAACGACCCCATAGGGGGTTTTTCTATAACGATTGCGCGCATTGCCGAAAACTGAAAACGCTTTTCTGACCCTGATTCAGGGAAAGGAGATGGGTGTATTGAAACGAAAATGTTTTTCTGATTTTCCAGAAAACCTGCTGTCTAGGGTTTTAAGAAAGTTTAAAAAATCACAAGTTAAAGCATAAATGAGTATACTCAACAAGACCACTAAAAAATATTAAACAGTGATTATAATACATAACAAATATAAGAACTCACCAAGATTTTTAAGAAGGACTGCGATTTTTGAGAAGACAATGGACTCGGGACTCGGAGTGCACAAGAAAAAACGGATATCAGTAAACAAAACAAAAGTGAAAAAATTTCTGGCCGGATACCTTTTTTCGAAAACTGGGGAAATTTTTGAACTGGATGGGGTAGGGTTATTTTTTTTATTAATGAATAAAAAGTACCTTCTTTCTTGCCGGCAGATGACTTTTTGCTCTTAATAGCCTCTTCAACGACCTCATTTGGATCTTTAGTGAGTAGCTTATCCGTTTCTTCAAGGTCGTTCTCGTCCAGCGTTCCATTAGTTTCTAAAATTGGTTTTTTGAATTTTGAAAAACTGAACAATGGGGCAGGGAAAGAGGACTTAGGCTTAAGATTAGGATTAGGCTTAGACTAGGCTTAGGCTTAGGCTTAGGCTTAGGTTTAAGCTTAGGCTTAGTCTTAAGCCTAAACCTAGGCTTAGTCTTAAGCCTAAGCCTAGGCTTAAGCCACTGGCATTAGAGAAAGAAAATTCTTATATCTTACTTTCATGTGCCCCAATCAACCCATTTTCTTGTGCTGTCAATTCTTTTTTCCTTTGTTCTTCTCTTTCTAACCTCTTCAAATATGTCTCTCTAAAAAATTTTCCCTGAATCAGGCAATTTCCTTTCAATAATCTTTACCTCATGACCCAAACAGGCTCTTGTTGATCTCCAGAATTTTCTTTGTTCTCACCAACGTTACTATTACTACCATTAGAGTTGGTACTCCCTAGACTGTGTCGTTTTGTCAAAGCATTCCACCCGTTTTCTTCTACCCATGGAGATGTGGTTGTTGTTGGTGATGTGATTGAGTTTTTACCCTAGAAATTGAATGTTTGAAAAAATATATAGGGCAGGGGTGTCAGATTTTGAAATTCGCATAATTAACTTTCAAAAAGTTTCCTTACAAAGCTCCTGCTGAAATTTTTTCAGCTAGGGGCTTTAAAAAATTTAAATTTTGAAAAAATCTCAAAAATTTGGTTTTTTTTGTCAAAATTTTTCTTTACCGTGTGATTTTGAGCAGTATTTGAAGGTGGAGGTGGGATGGTTGGACCAGGAGTTGTGCTTGTTGTAGGCTGTTGTTGACTTGGTGGCGTACCAGTAGCTTGTGCAACCAGATTTTGCAACAAATCTGGATTGTGTTTTTGGAGTTGTTGGAGTAAGGCTGCCGCCATCTAAAACAAGGGTGGGTATAGGAATTTTAAAATGGTTTTATTATAGGTCCATTCCTTAGCCAGGCTCCCAAACAATGGCGTATAGTTCGTATTAGATGGAGTGAAAAAAATTTTTGGATTTTTTTGGTTTCAAAAATCAATTTTTGAGTTCAAAATTGAATTTTCACCATTCGATTTTGGCTTCAAAAATCAATTTTGAGTTCAAAAAAATGATTTTTGAATTTTTTTCAAAAATCAATTTTTGACCCTACCCTCAAAAAGTTTGTAAATTCTCTTACCTCTGGTGTTATTGCCCCCGGCTGCGCTGGCTGCTGCATAGTCTGAAGATTAGCCTGAAATCCCATCTGTGGCATTGGCGCCATTTGTGGTTGAAAGGGTTGGCCGGGCACTGCAGCAGCCGGATAAAACGGACTCATCGGCCCATTCAGCGGAGAAAAACCCATCGGCATTTGATTTGGCGGTTGTGCCGGCTGCAGTTGGACACCATATCCAAACGGTACAAAGCTAGTAGCACCAGGAATGCCCATATTTGCCGGGAGGAAACCACCCATCATAGCTGTGGCTTGAAAGGCCGTAGCTGGTGGAGATGATTCTGGTGGACTGAATGAAGAGCGTAGTTGGTTGAGAGAGGGTCTGGGCTGGGTTTCTTCTTGTTGTAGGAAGGCTTGGGTATATGGGGCTCCGGCCTAAAAATGAATTTTTATGAAATTTTTAAAAAATGAGGCCACTATAACAATGCCGTAATTTTTATTTTGACCCTGATTTTCAGGGTTCTCGTGTCAATATCATTCAGGGGGGGGGGTGAACCTTCCCCCAAATCTGAAAATTTTTAATTTTCGAGGAAGAAAAAAGAAAATTTTTGAGAAAAAGTTCAACCCCCCCCCACCCCACCCAATTTGGACCAAAATTACGGCACTACACTACAACTACAGCACAAGGATCGTAAACTTTCATGCTTGCTATACATTTATCCTATTTAAAACCGTTTTCATCACAGAAACTATCTAATCTGAACTTTATTAAGAAATGGAATTTTTATTTTGACCCTGATTTTCAGGCTTTTCGTGTCAATATCACTTAAAATTTTATGGAAAACACTGTGTTAGTAATCAAATGTGCATGGTTTTTCTACTAGTGGCAAAAAACTCGTCACCTATGGTGAAGTGGCAAAAGTTTTACTTTGCATTCAATGTTCGAGTGTTCTAAAGTCTGGACGAGATGGCCAAGTGGTAAAGCTCTTTACACTCCGAAGGGTGAGGGTTCGATCCAGGAGGTCGAAATCAGATTTTTTGTAGTTTGTTTGATGAAATCTTGAATTATGACATTTTTGATTTTGACCTTCGGGATCGAACCCTCGCCCTTTCGAGCGTAAAGGGAGAGCTTTACCACTTGGCCATCTCTTCCGGATTTTTTTTCTATTTTCGGCGGAAATGAACTTTACACCATGAGTGATAAATTTTTCGTTTTTTGAGAGAAAAGCATATATTAGTGCACTGAAGCGTTACAAGCACAAGCACGATAGCTATTATGGCATGCACTTTTACCTGGTCACCCGTAGCAAAATTAGCAGAAAATAGAGCTGAAAGCTGGTTAGCAGCATTGTTAGCCTCGATTGAGCCGGTGGAAGAATCGACAAAACTCCCGAAACCATGGTCGGAGAGAAGTTGTGCTAGCTCGTTTTCGTCCATCTAAAGAGTTAGTGTTTTGTGGAAATTTAAGCATAGTGATAGACTAGAGTGTGAGGTAATTGAAAAAGAGCCAAGGTGTTTCTCCGAGTTGGAAATTTTTGAAAAAATTTTTAATAAAAAATGACACTTTTTTCACCAAAAATCGTCAAGAGCACAAACAAAATGGATAATTTTTGCCACAAAAATATGACTTTTTTGCCAAAATGTGATTTTTTTTCCACAAAAAATNAAAATGACACTTTTTTCACCAAAAATCGTCAAGAGCACAAACAAAATGGATAATTTTTGCCACAAAAATATGACTTTTTTGCCAAAATGTGATTTTTTTTCCACAAAAAATCCATTTTTTGCCCAAAAATTCAACTTTTTTTATACAAAAATAAACTACAATAGCGCCCATCCAACTGATATTTTTTTCCAAATTTTTCGAAAAACAACTACGGTACCCCCCTATTCCCCCATGGGAGGGGCCATCTACACTACTAGGTTGGGCATAAAAATCTCAGAGCTCTTTTCCCTGGGAAGACGCAATCAACAAGATTCCAAAAACTGATACTTTTTTTGAGTAGTTTTATGGAAAAATATAGGCTTAGGCTTAAGCTTAAGCTTAAGCTTAGGCTTAAACTTAGGCTTAGGCTTAAGCTTAGGCTTAAGCTTAAGCTTAAGCTTAAGCTTAGGCTTAAGCTTAGGCTTAAGCCTAGACTTAGGCTTAGGCTTAAGCCTAAGCCTAACCCCAAGCCTAGGCTTATGCCTAAGGTTACGCTTAAGCCCAAGTTTATGCCTAAGCTTAAACCTAAGTTTAAGCCTAAGCCTAGGCTTAAGCCTAGGTCTTTAGAGGAAATTTTTCATAAAATTACTTCAAAAAGGTTGCAGTTTTTGGAATTTGGCACGGTAGGAAATAAAATTTGAACTTTTTTAGAAAGATCAAGAGTTAAGGTTAAGGCTGAAAAGTGCAATAGACAGAAATTTGCATAATTTGTTTATTTTAGAAACAAGCATTTTGTTATATAGTCTGTTTCACGCTATAAGCTAAAAGTTGGGTAAAATGACGCAGTGGATAAAGAAAGCGACCGTCCGATCTGGCAAGTTAAGTAACATTGAGACAACCAGGTTCGATCTTGCTAGAATGACTCTCAGACTCAAGCGAGTTCGAACCTGGTTGTCTCAACATTACTTAACTTACCAGATCTGACGGTCGCCTTCTCTATCCACTACCCCATTTTACCCATAACTTTTTACTTTTGGCATGAAACAAACTATACCATGAAAAAATTTGATACCTTCTTGATATTTTTATTTTGTATCCTTCGATTGATCTCTTTTTCAATCTCATTCATCTGTTTCTTGATCAAATTTGACGTCTTTGAGTCATCCGCTATAGCCGAAGATCTTGATGAATTTGAACCTGAACCATTTTCCAAACCAGAAGCCGTACTATCTTTCCTCGTTTCTTCATCTTTCTCCGAAAATTGTGGCCCCTCGATCTCTTCTTTCAGCACTTCAGAATTTTCTAGCTCCAAGTTTTGAGGAGTTTCTTCAATGGACATGCCTTCAGATGACGTTTGCAAAGCTAATTTTTCGTCTTTGTTGTTATTTTTCTCTATATGAGATATTTCATTGGGATTATTAGAGGCAAATTCTTCGGATTGGCTTGAGCTCGGCTAAAAGAAAATAATTTTAATTAGATAGAGGGCTTGAGACAAATCACAAAAAATTACTTCCGTTTCATCAACCATGTTTTCGAATGGAGTCGGTTTTGGAGATTCTGTCATTGATTTCTTTAGAGCATCTAAAAATAGATATTTATAGTGCATTATTAATAAAAAATTGTTTTTGAACAAAATTAGGAAAAAATAAACTAGGGAAAATATAATTTTGATTTTGATTAATTAAGAAAGAATGAAGAAATTTCCAGATGTCGAATTCGAATAAACGGAATCCATATCGGTGATTTAAAAAGAGTTTAGCCTTGATTGATTTTCAGAAAAATGGTGGTTTACTATCACAGAATTATGCAAATTTTAATTTTAAAAAAGACTCGACTACATAGCAAATGGGCAAGAGGAACAAAAGCCATCTTGAACGAGGAAGGTTCGACTACCGCCGTGTCGAATTTTTTAAAATTTAAAGGTCCTCGGCTTAAATGGGTTAAAAACTCTAGGCCTAAAACTAATGCCAGTAGACTAAAACCGATGGCCTAAGCCTAAAGCTAAGCCTAAGCTTAAACCTAGGACTAATCCTAAGCATAAGACTAAGCCTAAACCTAATCCTAAACCTAAGCTTAAACCTAGGACTAATCCTAAGCATAAGACTAAGCCTAAGACTAAGCTTAATCCTAAAACTATAAGCCTAAACCTAAGCCTAAATCTAAACCTAAGCAAAAGGCTAAGCCTAAGCCCAATCCTAAAACTAAGCCTAAATCTAAGCCTAAACCTAAATCTAAGCTTAAGCAAAAGGCTAAGCCTAAAACTAAACTTAAGTCTAAGCCAAAGACTAGGACTAAGCCTAAGCTTAATCCTAAACCTAAGCCTTTTAACTTCCATCACAATTTTCAAAATCACTCTTTCTATTATTTTTTGACGAGTTCATCGAAAAATTATTCATCTAAAAATAAGCAAAAATAAAGATTTTTTATTTTTATTTTTCAGCCAAAAGTAAGCAAGTTAGTCAAATGCAATTTTCATCATCCGATTCCTTCGCTAGCCCTTGTGTAGATTCATGGAAATGCCAACAATGAGTGATGTTCCAAGGATGAACAATTGCTATGTCCATCTTTGGGCTTGCGTCAGAAAAATCATTAAGAGTGGAATAATTTTAAAAAAATATAGAGTGAAGAAAGTTTAATATTGACCCTGATTTTCAGGATTTTCATTTCAATGCAAAGAAAATTTGATTGTTTAAGAAGAAAATTTTAAAAAAATTAATTTTTCAACTAAAAATTGAAAAATGCAAGAATTCCAACAAAAAACAATTAGAAAAATTAATTATTTTTATCGTAGTGTTTATAAATGCTTATAATACATATGACTTGTATTCTTTTGAAGACCATAAGCAAAAAAGAGCACGTGGTCTAGTGGTTAGGACGCTAGCTATTATCAGATAATAGAGGCCTGTTCGGTTCCACATGAAGTTAAAATGATTTTGTACACACTGACGATGATCGAAAGACTGGTAGCCTAACTGAAAGATTTTGACGATTGTAAACCAGTCCTCTGCTGCCTTCCTTCTGAGTCAGTTTTTTATTTTTGTAATTATTTTTGTAATATTTTATTTTTTCACGTTTTTGATCACGGCCCGACAAAAATCGAAAATTTTGTTAAATCAAAAAAAAAATATTAAAAAATTCTACAAAAATTGAAAAATTTGTAAAAAATCGAAAATTCGTTAAAAATCGACAATTCCATAAAAAATCAAAAAATTCATCAAAAATCAAAAAATTCATCAAAAATTGAAAATTTCATCAAAAATTGAAAAATTCGTCAAAATCGAAAAATTAGTCAAAAATCAAAAAATTTATCAAAAATTGAAAAATTTGTAAAAAATCGAAAAGTTCGATAAATTAAAAAAAATACAAAATTGTTTTTTATGCAAGTTTCTTTAAAAAAATTGAATTTTCACGTTTTTGATCCCCGACTAAATGTTTTTTTGTGGCATTTTCATAATCATGTCAGAAACTTTTCATAAGGGAAGCTCGTTTATCATTCATGAAAACGAGCCGTAAAACTAAGCCATTCCAAAATTTTCGGCGAACATTTTTCTGGACCCAAAGCGCATAAATGTTTTCATAAAAAGATATTATTGCCGACGAAGAAGCTGTGAATGAAAAATGAAGATGTACACTTTTTATGGAAAATTTTTACGCTGCTCTATATAGAAATTGCGAAACTTTTAAGCTTGTGAAAATTTTAAAAAATTAAAAAATGGAAGCTACACACAATAGGAGGGGGCCATCCACGTGAAAAAAGTTTCAAAATTTTTTTTCTAGAAATCGCATTTTTGCGACTTTTCGCTTCAATACATAGGCCTTCCTTGGATCAGGGAATCGTTTTTTCGTTTTAAAAATGTGAAATTAGGATTCCCCGAATGTTGTTACCTCTAGAGGAGTCATTTACATAAAAAATGTTTTTCACGTGGATATCCCCCCCCCCCCTATGGTGTAGTAGCTCCAAAAACTGCAAAAAAATACATAAAAGTAGTGATGTTCAAAGTTATAAAAAGTGACTATTTTGACACCTTTTTTGTCATCGATAAATATGCGAATTTTGAGTACGATATATATTCATGGTTTTTTCCTGCCTCTCTCTCTTCCTATTCATTTTCAGGAGGGATGAGGAGCAGAGACCGAAAATGGGCTCCCTCTTGGGCCCCCGAAGCCCCCTCGGCCCAGGTCCCATGGGGCCGGGGCCTCGGCTCCCATCGGGAAAAAATTTCAATGTTGTCTGACTTGCTGTCGAACTTATCAAAGAGCAAAAACTTATTAAAATGACTTTCTGCTGATTCGGCGAAAAAAAAGTTCTTTGGGGCCTATGGGGGACCTAGCCCCTATGGGGGCCGGGCCTAGGAGCCCAGGCCCCAGTGGGGCCAAGGGCTTGAGGGTCTCGGCCCTTTTCGGTCTCTGATGAGGAGTGCACAGCCCAACAAGAGTTACTCCTAAATAACTAGAGCTTTTTGCGCATGCCCAACGCCCTGGAGCCAGGGGATTCCTCATACTCAAGGCTTCGGAAACCGAACTTAGACACTCCGGGCCCAACGTTACTTAACTTGCAAGATCGGACAGTCCGGCGGCATACCGAAAGAACTATGCTTCCTTCAATTTGTCATCATTGTCACCATGCTCTCAAAATTCGCATATTTATGACCGGTGACAAGGATTGACATTTTTTGGTAACTTTGAGTATCCCTACATAAAAGAGAAATGATAGAAAAAATAACGATTTTACTCAAAAATCTAATACCGACTTTGAATGGAGCCAAAGTCTAAAGTTGTCAATCAAATGGCGATTTTTGCTACATGGAGTCAAATTACACTGATAAGAGTTTTTCAGGCAGGTCAGTAAAAAATTATCGTTATAATAATTACAGGCAATAAGATTGATATTGTTTTTTTCAAAAATTCAAAATTTTGTGTCAATGACATTGACACGAAAACTCTGAAAATCAGGTTTTTTGTGACACTGACAAGAAAACCCTGAAAATCTAATTCATCCAAAATCGAAAAATGCGTTAAAAATTGAAAAATTCGTCAAAATCTAAAATTCGTTAAAAATCGAAAATTTCATAAAAAATCGAAAAATTCGTAAAACGGCCTTCTATAAAAATATATTGATTTAAAATTTTTGATTTTGACGTTGTTCGATTTTGACGAATTTTTCAATTTTTGACGAATTTGTTTATATTTTTGAAGCTAAACTCCATTTGGATTTTAACATCAGAGAAAATATAAGTCCTTATTCCCCAATTTTCCATTTTTTCAGGGACACATGAGGTACCCCTCGTACCCTTGCTACACCTCTGTTCGTGAATAAGAATAGATTTAAAAAATTGATTGCACCTAAAACTTGTGTCCTTCTTGCAAATTTGCATTTTCATGACCAAACAAATAAAAAAAATTCCGCCAGATTTTCTCAAAACGACACACAAACTTGCGTACTTGTCTGTGCCATTTTTGATTTGAATTTCGATTAAATTTTCAATTTTTTATATAAAAGTTTTGACTTGAAAAAAACGTAAAAAATCTTTTCTATTCACCCGCAATCTCATTAAATTAAGTAACATTCTGCTCCCGGGAACATGCTCCTCTCTGACTCATTCGTTTTCATGAGCTCTCTGTGCCGTTCACTCAAATGTCGATACTGATATGCTTGGTTTGGTGACTTGGTTAAGAAGATGGCTGAAAGCCAGATTTCTCATTTGGGAAAGAAAGGAAGAAGAATCGCAACGCATCAATTCTAATTAAAGTTGTGAGATGAAAGAAATTGGTTGGGGTTTCAAACAAAGATATTTTTTGACTATAGGTCTTCCCAGTGCCGTACTTTTGGTTCAAATTTGAGGGGGTTGGTGAGGGGAAATTTTGGAATTTTTCTTTAAAATTTTTATTTTTCTTTCCCAAAAAAAATTTCCAGTTTTTGGGGGGGGGAATTTCCGATTTTCGCTTCAATACACACACCTCGGTTCACTGAATCAGGGAAGCGTTTTCAAGCATCGGGAATGCGCGCAATCGATTCCTCGCATCAATTTACCCCCAGAAAGTCATTTTCAGACAAAAAATCTAAAAATTTTCGATTTTCGTTTCAATACACACACTCTGATTCCCTGATTCAGGGTCAGGGAAGCATTTTCAAGCTTCGGGAATGCGCGCAATTTTCCCCACATAAATTTACCCTCAGAAAGTCATTTTCAGGCAGAAAATTTAAAAATTTTCAATTTTCGCTTCAATACACACACCTCGGTTCACTGAATCAGGGAAGCGTTTTCAAGCTTCGAAAACGCGCGCAATTGATTCCTCGCATCAATTTACCCCTAGAAAGTCATTTTCAGACAGAAAATCTCAAAATTTTCGATTTTCGCTTCAATACACACACTGATTCCCTGATTCAGGCTCAAGGAAGCATTGGAAATGCGCGTAATCGATTCCTCGCACAAAATTAGCTCCTTAGGATCATTTTTGAAAAAATTTCGTTCGAAAAACACGAAAAATCGCCCAAATTTCAGTCCTTTTATGCACCCTGTATTTGCAATTTTCCACAAGTTTCTAGCTCATTACCCTCGAAGTGATACACTATGACATTTTTGCGTAGAATTAGCAACATTTATGGCTCAAACAAAGCCCGAAAAGATGTTTACTCAACCTTTATATTGATTTTTTGTGTTATTTTTGAGCAAAACTTTCATAAAGAAGCTTCTTTGGCCTCTTCATTTCTCATTACGAGCGTGCACCCCATCTGTTTCATGCTATCGGGCTGTCAAGCCGAAGTAATTTAGCAGCAAGTGTGGACATAGAGAGATGCGATGCAAATTCATATCGCCCCTGGGATCTTCGAACGTAACGGCTACTCTATGAATTGCATAAACAATTTCAGAAATAAACTAGAAGGATATTCATGCTTCAGGGGGTTTATTTAGGAAATATGGGAGATAAAATTTGTGGAAGAAATATAATTTTAAAGACACGGCGCACCAAAATGCCGAAACGGTGCAGGCAAGGGTCAAAATTCAAAAAAATTTTGCCACCAATCATCTCAACTCGCTGAGAGCTTTAAAATGAGTACTATATCATGGATTTGACTCATGATAGATATATGGATGGATGGATTTGGGGTTTGATCCATTGGCTAACGTGCTCGGCCTTCACTCAAAGGACGCGGGTTCGATTCTGCGCCCAAAAGTCATTTTTTATATTTTGTAATCAAAATTTATGAAAATATTTGCATATCCACATTTTTATGCGGGGAACATGAAGAAGAAGTAGTAGTAGTAGTGGTAGAAGAAGTAGTAATAGTAGTAGAAGTAGTAAAAGAAGAAGTAGTAGTAAAAGAAGTAGTAGCAGTAGAAGAAGAAGAAGAATAAGAAGTAGTAGAAGAAGTAGAATAAGTAATAGTAGTAGAAGAAGAAGTAGTAGTCGAAAAAGTAATACATGAATTTGGACAAAAAAATAAAAAATGAATTTTGGGGGCAGGATCGAACCCTTCTGAATAAATGTCGAGCATGTTAGCCAATCGGCCATGGGTCAAACCCTCAAAACCCTATGATATGGTACTCGTTTTAAAGCGCTTGGTGAGCTGAATCGATTGGCAAAATTTCTTAAATATTGACTCTTGCCTACACCTTTTTACTCTTTCGTGCACCATGAAGGACCAGACCTAATGACTTAGAAGGAGGAGGAATATAACGTTTTTCATGGCTAGCTTTACGACAAATGTCGGCTAATTGGCATAGTGGATAAGGAAGCTGTCCGTCCCATCTGGCAAGTTAAGCAACGTTGGGCCCACAGGTTCAATCCCACTGTGGCGAAAATTTCAATAAACAAAAAACTTTCCTTACAAAGAATGGGGCAAAAATTTTTTGCTTCATTGTTTGTAATAAAATTTTTTTGTAAGCCCAAATTTTTGGATCGAATCTGAGGGCCCAATGTTGCTTAACTTGCCAGATCGGACGGGCGGCTTCCTTATCCACTTTGCCAAGTAGCCAACATTTTTCGTAAAGCTAGCTATGAAAAACGTTATAACTCCTTGTTGTCAAATTAAAAAAATTTTAAAAATAATCAGGGTCAAACAATCCTTCAAATAACACATTTGAAATAGATTTTTTTTCATTTCCTAGAATTTCCTCAACAAAAAGCTTTTGAGCCGAGGGAAAATTTTTTATGAAAAGTGTTAATTTCTTTATTTACTCAACGGCACATAGCATCATTGAAGCAACGATAAGAATGTCGGAAAAGCTCATAAAATCAATATCAAGAGGTCGACAAAATCTATATATACAAAAACTTGTTTCGACTTGTAAAGAAACAAAACTTGTTCGATTCAAAACAAAAAGAAGCGCGAAGAGAGA
>OZJO01001254.1:27071-57269 GCA_900406225.1 Acrobeloides nanus
TTAAAGGTCCTCGGCTTAAATGGGTTAAAAACTCTAGGCCTAAAACTAATGCCAGTAGACTAAAACCGATGGCCTAAACCTAAAGCTAAGTCTAAGCTTAAACCTAGGACTAATCCTAAGCATAAGACTAAGCCTAAGACTAAGCTTAATCCTAAAACTAAGCCTAAACCTAAGCCTAGTCCTAAGCCTAAACCTAAGCCTAAATCTAAGCCTAAGCAAAAGGCTAAGCCTAAGACTAAGCCTAAGTCTAAGCCTAATCCTAAAACTAAATCTAAACCTAAGCCTTTTAACTTCCATAACAATTTTCAAAATCACTTTTTTTTATTATTTTTTGACGAGTTCATCGAAAAATTATTCATCTAAAATTAAGCAAAAATAAAGATTGTTTTTATATTTTTTCAGCCAAAAAGTAAGCAAGTTAGTCAAATGCAATTTTCATCATCCGGTTCCTTCGCTAGCCCTTGTGTAGATTCATGGAAATGCCAACAATGAGTGATGTTTCAAGGATGAACAATTGCTATGTCCATCTTTTGGCTTGCGTCAGAAAAATCATTAAGAGTGGAATAATTTTTAAAAAATATAGAGTGAAGAAAGTTTAATATTGACCCTGTTTCCAGAATTTTCGTTTCAATGCAAAAAATTTGATTTTTTAAGAAAATTAAAAAATTTAATTTTTCAACTAAAAATTGAAAAATGCAAGAATTTCAACAAAAAACAATTAGAAAAATTAATTATTTTTATCGTAGTGTTTATAAATGTTTATAATACATATGACTTGTATTCTTTTGAAGACCATAAGCAAAAAAGAGCACGTGGTCTAGTGGTTAGGGCGCTATTTATTATCAGAAAATAGAGGCCTGTTCGGTTCCGCATGAAGTCGAAATGATTTTATCCAAACTGACGATGATTGAAAGACTGGTAGCCTAACTGAAAAATTTTGACGATTGTAAACCAGTCCTCTGCTGCCTTCCTTCTGAGTCAGTTTTTGTATTTTTTTTATATTGTGTATTTTCACGTTTTTGATCACGGCTCGACAAAAATCGAAAATTTCGTTAAATCAAAAAATATTAAAAAATTCATCAAAAATCGAAAAATTCGTCAAAAATTGAAAGTTCGTTAAAAATCGAAAAATTCATCAAATATTGAAAATTTCATCAAAAATCGAAAAATTCGTCAAAATAAAAAATTTCGTCAAAAATTGAAAATTTCGGTAAATTAAAAAAAATACAAAATTGACTTTTATGTAAGTTTATTTTTAAAAAAAATTGAATTTTCACGTTTTTGATCCCCCGACTAAATGTTTTTTTGTGGCATTTTAATAATCATGTCAGAAACTTTTCATAAGGGAAGCTCGTTTATCATTCATGAAAACGAGCCGTAAAACTAAGCCATTCCAAAATTTTCGGCGAACATTTTTCTGGGCCCAAAGCGCATAAATGTTTTCATAAAAAGATATTATTGCCGACGAAGAAGATTTGAATGAAAAATGAAGATGTACACTTTTTATGGAAAAAATACGCTACTCTATATAGAAATTGCGAAACTTTAAGCGTGTGAAAATTTAACAAAATCAAAAAATGGGAGCTACTACACAATAGGGGGCATCCAAATGAAGAAATTTTCAAAAAATTTTTCTGAAAATGATCCCTCTAGGGGTAAAAACATGCGAGGAATTCAAATTTGACATTTTCAAAGCGAAAAAACGATTTCTTGATCCAGGGAAGGCCTGTGTATTGAAGCGAAAAGTAAAAAAAATCTCATTTTTGCGACTTTTCGTTCTAATACACAGGCCTTTCCTGGATCATGGAATCGTGTTTCGCTTTGAAAATGTCAAATTCGGATTCCTCGCATGTTTTTAATGTCAAATTCGGATTCCTCGCATGTTTTTACCCCTATAAAGGGGTCATTTCCAGAAAAATTTTTTGAAAATTTTTTCACATGGATGGCCCCTCCCTATTGTGTAGTAGCTCTAAAAAATGCAAAAAAAACATAAAAGTAGTGATGTTCCAAGTTACAAAAAGTGACTATTTTGACTTAAGTCAAAAAAAGCTTTAAGCCAAAGCCTAAACCTAAGTTTAATCCTAGCCTTAAGGCTAAGCCTAAACCTAAGCCCAAGTCTAAGCCTAATGCGAGATTTTTTGTCACCGATAAATATGCGAAGTTTGAGTACGATATATATTTGTTCATGGTGTCAAATTTGTTATAATTGTCACCATGAACAAATTATATCGTTCTCAAAATTCGCATATTTATGAACGGTGACAAGGATTGACATTTTTTGGTAACTTTGAGCATTCCTACATAAAAGAGAAATGATAGAACAAATAACGATTTTACTCAAAAATCTAATACCGACTTTGCATGGAGCCAAAGTCTAAAGTTGTCAATCAAATGGCGATTTTTTGCTACATAGAGTCAAATTACACTGATAAGAGTTTTTCAGGCAGGTCAGTAAAAAAATTATCGTTATAATAATTACAGGCAATAAGATTGATATTGTTTTTTTTTCAAAAATTCATTAATTTTGTGTACATTGACACGAAAACTCTGAAAATCAGGTTTTTTGTGACACTGACACGAAAACTCTGAAAATCTAATTCATCCAAAATCGAAAAATGCGTTAAAAATTGAAAAATTCGTCAAAATCTAAAATTCGTTAAAAATCGAAAATTTCATAAAAAATCGAAAAATTCGTCAAAAATCGAAAAATTTATCAAAAATCGAAAAATTCGTAAAACGGCCTTCTATAAAAATATATTGATTTAAAATTTTTGATTTTGACGTTGTTCGATTTTGACGAATTTTTCAATTTTTGACGAATTTTTTTATATTTTTGAAGCTAAACTCCATTTGGATTTTAACATCAGAGAAAATATAAGTCCTTCTTCCCCAATTTTCCATTTTTTCAGGGACACATGAGGTACCCCTCATACCCCTGCTACACCTCTGTTCGTGAATAAAAATAGATTTAAAAAATTGATTGCACCTAAAACTTGTGTCCTTCTTGCAAATTTGCATTTTCATGACCAAACAAATAAAAAAAATTCCGCCCGATTTTCTCAAAACGACACACAAACTTGCGTACTTGTCTGTGCCATTTTTGATTTGAATTTCGATTAAATTTTCAATTTTTTATATAAAAGTTTTGACTTGAAAAAAACGTAAAAAATCTTTTCTATTCACCCGCAATCTCATTAAATTAAGTAACATTCTGCTCCCGGGAACATGCTCCTCTCTGACTCATTCGTTTTCATGAGCTCTCTGTGCCGTTCACTCAAATGTCGATACTGATATGCTTGGTTTGGTGACTTGGTTAAGAAGATGGCTGAAAGCCAGATTTCTCATTTGGGAAAGAAAGGAAGAAGAATCGCAACGCATCAATTCTAATTAAAGTTGTGAGATGAAAGAAATTGGTTGGGGTTTCAAACAAAGATATTTTTTGACTATAGGTCTTCCCAGTGCCGTACTTTTGGTTCAAATTTGAGGGGGTTGGTGAGGGGAAATTTTGGAATTTTTCTTAAAAATTTTTATTTTTCTTTCCCAAAAAAATTTCCAGTTTGCGGAGGGGGAATTTCCGATTTTCGCTTCAATACACACACCCCGGTTCACTGAATCAGGGAAGCGTTTTCAAGCATCGGGAATGCGCGCAATCGATTCCTCGCATCAATTTACCCCCAGAAAGTCATTTTCAGACAGAAAATCTAAAAATTTTCGATTTTCGCTTCAATACACACACTCTGATTCCCTGATTCAGGCTCAGGGAAGCATTGGAAATGCGCGCAATCGATTCCTTGCACAAAATTAGCTCCCTAGGATCATTTTTGAAAAAATTTCGGGTCGAAAAACACGAAAAATCGCCCAAATTTTGGTTCTTTTATGCACCCTGTATTTGCAATTTTCCACAAGTTTCTAGCTCATTACCCTCGAAGTGATACACTATGACATTTTTGCGTAGAATTAGCAACATTTATGGCTCAAACAAAGCCCGAAGAGATGTTTACTCAACCTTTATATTGATTTTTTGTGTTATTTTGGAGCAAAACTTTCATAAAGAAGCTTCTTTGGCCTCTTCATTTCTCATTACGAGCGTGCACCCCATCTGTTTCATGCTATCGGGCTGTCAAGCCGAAGTAATTTAGCAGCAAGTGTGGACATAGAGAGATGCGATGCAAATTCATATCGCCCCTGGGATCTTCGAACGTAACGGCTACTCTATGAATTGCATAAACAATTTCAGAAATAAACTAGAAGGATATTCATGCTTCAGGGGTTTTATTTAGGAAATAAGGGAGATAAAATTTGTGGAAGAAAAATAATTTTAAAGACACGGCGCACCAAAATGCCGAAACGGTGCAGGCAAGGGTCAAAATTCAAAAAAATTTTGCCACCAATCATCTCAACTCGCTGAGAGATTTAAAATGAGTACTATATCATGGATTTGACTCATGATAGATATCATGGATGGATGGATGGATTTGGGGTTTGATCCATTGGCTAACGTGCTCGGCCTTCACTCAAAGGACGCGGGTTCGATTCTGCGCCCAAAAGTCATTTTTTATATTTTGTAATCAAAATTTATGAAAATATTTGCATATCCACATTTTTATGCGAGGAACATGAAGAAGTAGTAGTAGAAGAAGAAGAAGAATAAGAAGTAGTAGAAGAAGTGGTAGTGGTAGAAGTAGTAATAGTAGTAGAAGTAGTAAAAGAAGAAGTAGTAGTGGTAGAAGTAGTAATAGTGGTAGAAGTAGTAAAAGAAGTAGTAATAAAAGAAGTAGTAGCAGTAGAAGAAGAAGAAGAAGTAGAATAAGTAATAGTAGTGGAAGAAGTAGTAGTCGAAAAAATAATACATAAATTTTAACAATAAAAAATAAAAAATGAATTTTGGGGGCAGGATCGAACCCTTCTGAATGAAGATCGAACATGTTAGCCAATCGGCCATGGGTCAAATCCTCAAAACCCTATGATATGGTACTCGTTTTAAAGCACTCGGTGAGCTGAATCGACTGGCGAAATTGCCTACACCTTTTTACTCTTTGGTGCACTATGAAGGACTAGACCTAATGCCTTAGAAGGAGGAGGAATATAACGTTTTTCATGGCTAGCTTTACGACAAATGTCGGCTACTTGGCGAAGTGGATAAGGAAACCGCCCGTTCGATCTAGCAAGTTAAGCAACGTTGGGCCCACAGGTTCAATCCCACTGGGGCGAAAATTTCGATATACAAAAAACTTTCCTTACAAAGAATAAAGCAAAAATTTTTTAGAAAGAGTGCTTTATTGTTTGTAATAAAAGTTTTTTGTAAATTAAAATTTTTGCCCTAGTGGGATCGAACCTGCGGGCCCAACGTTGCTTGCCAGATCGGACGGACAGCTTCCTTATCCACTTCGCCAAGTTGCCAACATTTTTCGTAAAGCTAGCTATGAAAAATGTTATAACTCCTTGTTGTCAAATTGTAAAAATTTTAAAAATAATCAGGGTCAAACAATCCTTCAAATAACACATTTGAAATAGATTTTTTTCATTTCCTAGAATTTCCTCAACAAAAAGCTTTTGAGCCGAGGGAAAATTTTTTATGAAAAGTGTTAATTTCTTTATTTACTCAACGGCACATAGCATCATTGAAGCAACGATAAGAATGTCGGAAAAGCTCATAAAATCAATATCAAGAGGTCGACAAAATCTATATACAAAAACTTGTTTCGACTTGTAAAGAAACAAAACTTGTTCGATTCAAAACAAAAAGAAGCGCGAAGAGAGAAAACGTATGAATCAAGTAGAGGAGGGAAATCAAAAAGGAATGAGTCAGATGAATATAAAAATATTTGATAGACAAGTGCCAGAGGTGTACTACACAATAAGAGGGCCACCCACGAAAATTTTTTCCGGAAATGACTCCTCTAGGGATAAAAACATGCGGAGAATCCGAATTTAACATTTTCAAAGTGAAAAAACGCTTCCCTAATTCAGGGAAGGCCTGTGTACTGAAGCGAAAAGATGTATTGTGACTTTTCGCTTCAATACACAAGCCTTCTCTGAATCAGGGAAGCGTTTTTCGCTTTGAAAATTTCAAATTCGGATTCCCAGAATATTTTTACCCCTAGAGGGGTCTTTCCAGAAAAAAATTTTCGAACAAATTTTCGTGGGTGGTCCCATATTTTGTAGTAGCTTCCAAAGTCATTTTTTAAAAATTATATGGAACAATTTTTCCATAACGAGTTATATAAACGTATCGGCTACATAGCGCAGTGGTTAGAGGAGGCTACAGTCCGATCTGGCAAGTGGGATCGAACCAGCCCTTTCAGTGCGGGCGTGTGGCATCCTAACCACTTGCCTATGGCCGCAAAATTTCCAAGTTGCGCGGAAACGATCTTATAAACTCGGCATGAAAAGTGTTCCATACTTTTTTTTCTTCTACCAACCTGATTTTAAAATCGGCGACTCAGTCATTAGTCGATTATTAGTAGACATGCCAAGACTGGGTGAAGGTGAGGAACAGGCGGTCGACGATGGCTCGCCTGACGGAAGTCCAATCGAACTAGTAGTTGACATTTTTGAAGGTGTCGATTGAGTGGTAGCAGAAACAGGTGGGATTTGATGACTATGTTGTTGGTGTGAAGTGGAGGGCTGAGAATTTAGGTTTAAACTGGTTAAATTTGCCAATGTTGTAGAGTCGAGTCCGTTGGTCATCTCGGGTGGGAACTAAAAATATTGATATATATCAGGTATACCGGTAAGTCGCCGCGGCTAGTTTATCTCGGTCATTTTAAATCCGTGTTAGCTAAATGATAGCTCAATGAATTCCTGAGATCACGGCGAACAACTATGTAGAACATCACTTTTTATGAAAAAATTTCTGTGTTGAAGAAAATCCTTATGAAGACATTGATTATGATATTTCTATGACAGTTAAAAGAAACCATGTTTTCTTCAACACCGAAATTTTTCATAAAAAACGATGTTCTACAAAGTTGTTCGCCGTAATCTCGCGAATTCAATGAAATATCGCGCAGCACACGAGGATTTAAAATAACGTAGATATGGCCTTAAAACGAAACAATACGGTGGAAATTTTGTGGGGCCTGTAGCCAAAAATTTTCTTCCCCACGGGGAAAAAAGAAACATGCCACGATTTCGAATGGCATCGGACTCTTGGACTAAATCGCGCGGTTCACATCGACGTTTTCTTCTACGAGGTAAATTTTTTTCAATTCGATTGAAAATCAAATTCTGATCATCAACACGACTACCCTGAAAATCATGGTCAACATAAAAATTAATCTGCTAAAATATTTTTATAGACTAATCCAATTTTTCTGCATTTCAAAACAACAGTCATAAAATTTCACCCAAAAAATGCATATCTATTCTTTATGACCACTAAAGATCGAATTCGAAAAGAAAACCGAACCGCTTTTTCCGCCTCTGGGACTGATTGTGCTTTGTAATAATACAAACACTTATCTTAATCCTAGCGTTCATGAAAAGGGCCCCGATGGTGTTGCACGCCAAGGTCATTCAACACACAACAAAATTGTGGGTGAAGGCCTTCAATGAAGCGGAAATGACCACACAACAGAATTGTGCGAAGAAGAAAGAAAGAAAATGAGCTTGGATCTTGGGCTTTGGGTCTCCGCGCAATCTATTTGGGAGAAAGAGCTTAACGAAATTAGCATATTGGATAACTAAACGAGTAACAAAAAGGCGGACAATTATTTGATGTATGAGAGGAAATTGAAATAAATGAGGACAAATGAAACTATAGTTAAGTCTTATTTATTTATATTTTAGCAAAAAATAGCCATACCCCATATCCTTACAAGTAAACTTACTTGTAAGCCTAAGCATAAGCTTAAGCTAAGCCTAGGTATAGGCCTAAACATAAGCCTAAGATTAAGCCGAAGTCTAAGCCTAAACTTAAGCCTAAGCCTAGGCTTAGGCTTAAGAATAAGTCTAAGCCTAAATCTAATCCTAGGCCTAAGCCTAAGCAAAGTCTAAGCCTAGGTCTAAGCATAAGACTAAGCTTAAGCCTAAGCCTAGACCTAAACCTAAGCCTAAGCCTAAGCTTAAGCTTAAGCCTAAGCCTAGGTCTAAGTATAAGCCTAAGACTAAGCTTTAGCCTAAGCCTAGACCTAAGCCTAGGCCTAAGCTTAAGCCTAAGCCTAAGCCTAGGCCTAAGCCTAAGTTCATGATGTTTACTTATTAAGTAAGAATTTTGTTTAGATGGGGCTCCCCAGGGGATAATTGGTAACTTTTTTCCAAGATGTCTAGTTCTTTAATTTGTCCTCAGATTTTTAAAACCTCAACGCCTTTTGGTAAAACTAAGTTCATTTTTTGTACCCACTTTGCTCAAATCTCCTGGAAATTGTTGTCCTTGATGTTGTTGTTGTTGCGCCGTTGCCAACATCAAATTCTGCATATACTGTTGCATCATTTCCTGATATTGGCTAGGAGATAAATAATATCCGCCAGTAAATGGGTTCATCCTATAATCGGCATGGTCGACACCCGGAAATGGCGAAGTGTTGGTTGGAGGTGTTGAAGAGGGACTATTTCCTGATGGAACACTTCCACTAACCACGTTCGAAGTGGCTGATTGCTGGGCTTGGGGCATAAAAGGTGCCACAAATGGATTGGCAAAATAAGGTGGTGCTGGAGATGGGACGTTGGAAAATGTTGTCACTAAAAAATAAGATGCATAGTAGGGATGTACAAGTTTCAAAATTGTAAAAATTCAAAAAAAATTGAAAAATTTTTTTTGGTTTTTCGGCCGATGACACAAGGATTGTCAATTTTTTGTGTTCAAAATTTCAAAAAAAATCAAATGAATCTTCGAACCTGGACTTTTTGAAGTTTCTGCTCGATTTTCAGACGATGTCTCCAATGAAGCCATAACATCTGCAACGTCCTGTGGACAACTTTTTAAGGGGGGAGATTATCTAAAATTTTAAGCAAATTTTGAAATTAAAAAAAATATTATTTACAAACATATTGACGCGAAAAAAAATCAATTTTACAAGAAATTTTGGAGCTACTATACAATTGGGGGTGAAGATTTTTTCAAAAATTTTTTTCTGGAAATGACCCCTCTAGGGGTAAAAACATGCAGGGAATCCAAATTTGACATTTTTAAAGCAAAAAAACGCTTCCCTGATTCAGGGAAGGCCTATGTATTGAAGCGAAAAGTCCCAAAAATGCAATTTTTGCCTAAAAACGACCCATTTTGGGGTAATTTTATTGCAAAAAATTGATTGCGTGAATTACCGAAACTTGAAAATGCTACCCTAATCCTGATTCAGGGAAATAAGAGTATGTATTGAAGCGAAAATTAGAAATTTTCGATTTTTCTTCTAAAAATCATCGTTCTAGGGGTAATTTTATTGCGAAAAATCGAGTGCGCGCACGCTTGAAGCGGAAAAAATATAATTAATCCTAGAACGATATTTTTCAGAAGAGAGAAGAAAAATTTCAGAAGAAAAGTCGAAAATTTTTAATTTTCGCTTCAATACACACTCTTATTTCCCTGAATCAGGGTTAAGGAAGCATTTTCAATCATCGGGAATGCGCGCAATCGATTTTTTTGCATAAAACTATCACTAAAGTATTTTTCAGAAGAAAAATCTAAAATTTTTAATTTTCGCTTCAATACATACCTTTATTTCCCTGAATCAGGGTCAGAGAAGCATTTTCAAGCTTCGCGCAATTGATTTTTCGCATAAAATTACCCCTAGAAAGATCTTTTTTAATTAAAAAAAATTTTCCACCCGGCCATAAAAGATACTACTCCTTTTAAGTCTTTAAATCTCCAAGATAAATAAACTAACACATGAGAAAATTGATATTCTACACCCGAAAAAAACTATTTATCTAGCAACAGCTTAAGAGAATAAAAAACTAAGGCATCGCCGAAGACGAACTTGGCCATCACGCATCCGGCAACACATAGCCCTTTTATGAAGCAAAAAAGGTTAAACCGGCGGCCATGCATCCAGAACGGGAGGGGGGAGAGATTCCACAACTCCGACGTTTTTAAGCCCTCCCTCAAAGAGTGCCCGCTAGCAAGAAAGAAGGACGAAACATCGATCAATATGCATAAGCGGCCGAGAAAAAAATGCGTCATTGAAGGAGAAAGCGGCAATTCGGGATGAGGGATGAAGTGGTGGTGGCTAGTGGGTTTTCTTGAACATTAACACAATGAGCTGTGAGCCGGAATTTCTCATGTTCGGCGCTTAATTTTTGCGACGAGACGATCGCACAGCAAAAGAGTCAATTAAATGCAAATCTATCACCGTGGACACTTTTAATATTAGTTTTTCTCATGGAATAATGAATTTAAGGAAAGTGGAGAAGAAGACGAATTGGGTGTTGTGGATGAAAGATATAAAATATTCAAGGACTAGTCCACTCGGAAAAAAAGTTGCCATAATTTGTATATATTCTAGAAAGTTCATGAAAAATGGAGCATTTTTTGTTTTTACGGCATGTTCTAAATCGTTATCGTTGCCGAGATAATCGTGTTTGAAGTTGGTGATTTTTGAAATTAGTGTATTACAACGAAAACATGAACGCAGTAAAAATTTGTCCCTGAATCAATAAAAGTTGTGTGTATTGATGCGAAAATTTAAAAATTTGTTCGTTTTTCATCGACTTACAAAAACTACCAAAAAAAACTTTGAATTTTCGCGTCAACACACAACTTTATTGATTCAGGAACGAATTTTCGCTACGTTCATGTTTTCGTTGTAATACACAAACTTTTTGAATAGAGCACTGTTTTTTAATCTAAAGATGTAGAGGTAACTAACCTCTGAATCGTTATCGTTGCCGAGAAAATCGCGTGCGAAGTTGGCGATTTTTGAAATCTGTGTATTACAACGAAGACATGAACACAATGGTCAAATCCCTGAATCAATAAAAATATTGAGAAGGAAATAATTCAAAATCCTTGAAGAATTAGAAAAAATAAATATAACTCGGCGAGATGAATAAAATAACACTAAACTTATCCCAATTTCAAAATTGCTTTGGGTTATTAAAACGAAAACATTTGAATTTTTTTGAAAAAACTAAAATTGATTTTTGGCCAAAATTCAATTTTTTTAACCAAAACTTCGATTTTTGGTAAAAATTTTTTTCAAAACATTTAATGGCTATGCACGATTGGTCGTCTGATAAATGGATCTATACATTTATTGGAGAAGAATTGGTAAGAGAAAAACTCTTTTTGTCTAAAACTTGGGTTCAAAAATTCCCGCAGCATTTGTTATGATTGTGTTATAAACACCACGTAAAACTGGAACATCTATTTTACAAAAAATTCAAATGTTTTCGTTGCAATAACCCAAACATTTTCAAAATCCTTGAACATTTAGAAAAACTAAATACAGCATTTTTTATAACAAGACGCGACGAATAAAATGGCACCAAAATTATCCAATTTGAAGATTGTTTTGGGTTATTGAAACAAAAACATGAATCAGGTTTTCGTTGCAATAACCCAAAACAATGTTCAAAATGGATAATTTTGGTGTCATTTTATTCGTCTCTTCGAGTTAGAAAAAAATAAATACAGATTTTTTATAAATCTTTGGGAATTTTTTGTTCACAAAATGGGACATTTTAGTGAAGAATTGGGAAATATTTACAGGATGAGTTAAAAAGTGCATTTTTTTGTGATTTTTGGGGTTCGAAAAAATTTTTTGGAACTGGAAAATTTTTTACTAAAAATGACCCATATTGGGATAATTTTATGCGAAGGAATCGATTGCGCACATTTTCTAAGTATGAAAAACTTAGAAATCTTGACCCTGATTCAGGGAATGGAGTTGGAGTACAGGCGAAAAAAATATTTTCCTCTTTTAGCGTCAATACACCAACTCCATTCCCTGAATCAGGGTCAAGATAATTTTTTCATGCTTAGAAAATGTGTGCAATCGATTCCCTGCAATAAAATTACCCCTAGATGGATACTTTCAGGGCGAAAATAAAATTTTTTCGATTTTCGCGTTAATACACTAACTCCATTCTCTGAATCAGGGTCAAGGAAGCATTTTCATGCTTCGGGAATGCGCGCAAACAATTTCTTGCATAAAATTACCCCTATATCAATCATTTTTAGTAAAAATTTTCCGGTTGCAAAAAAATTTTTTCGGGCCACAAAAATCACAAAATGCACCTTTTTGTTATTCACACTGTATGAAAAAATGGAAAATTTTCGTGACTAAAATGGTCAAATTTGGTAAAAATGGGAAATTTTGGTGAAATGGGAAATTTTCCTGAAAAAATGGTAAAATTTGGTAAAAAATGGGAAATTTTCGTGACTAAAATGGTCAAATTTGGTAAAAATGGGAAATTTTGGTGAAATGGGAAATTTTCCTGAAAAAATGGTAAAATTTGGTAAAAAAATGGAAAATTTTCGTGAAAAAAGAGTAAATTTTCGTGAAAAAGGGTAAATATTTGTGAAAAAATGGTAAAATGTGGTGAAAAAAGGAGAAATTTTGGTGAAAGAAGGGTAAATTTTAGTGAAAAAATGGTAAAATTTGGTGAAAAAAAGGAAAATTTTGGTGAAAAAGGTAAATTTTTGTAAAAAAAGAGTAAATTTTGGTGAAAAAATGGGAAATTTTCCTGAAAAAATGGTAAAATTTGGTGAAAAATGGGATTTTGGTGAAAAAAGATAAATTCTAATGAAAAAATGGCAAATTTTAGTGAAGAAATGGGGAGAAATTTTCGTAAAAAAAGTGGTAAATTTTCGTGAAAAATGGTCAATTTTGATGAAAAATCATAATGAGACCATTAAAAAACTTTTGGGCATTATCATGAGGAAAGGGATGAAGACACTGGAAATTTTTTCATTTTTTCTATTTATTGGGCGAAGTCCAATCTGTTACATATTTGTCATATGAAAAAAAATTTATTTAAAAAAGCAAATATTTCCTCATCAACACAACAAAAATTCGAATAAGCCGGGAGAAAATATATACAAGAGAACTATTTTCCAAATATGCAAATTTCGTTGTTCACAAAGAAAAATTTCACCAACAATCCTGTTATTTATCCATGATTTGTCATATTAAAACACCAAAAAATTCCGTGCGTCGATTCGCTTAAAAAACATAGACACCCTAGTGTTTCCGCTATTTGCGCGAAATGAGGTCTAAAGTCGAAACGTTGGATGGAAAGTGACAGCTGTGCACTCGATACAACAATAATGTCTCTTTGAAGAGACAATTAGAGATTTTCCGATAACGTAATTTGAGAAAATACAGGGTTTTCGCTTCAATTTCTACCAATTTTCAAATAAATATCGACGAATGGCGTCGTGCGCTTATTTTGCTGCTGAGAATTTTTTCGTAGAAAGTTGATTAAATTTAAGTTATTAGTGTACAAAATGGAAAATCATCAGTCTCAAAATATTCCACCAGTACCGCCGGATCAAGCATGTATAACGTTATTAGCGATGGCAGAAACTTTTCGAACCAGTCAACCTCCAAAATATAAGATGGCTATCAAGTGTTTGATGGTAAAAATTCTTTTAAAAAAAATTCCTCCGTTTTTCAATGCGAGCGAGCAAAAAAAGTTAATGCTAGGTTAAAAATTTTCATGTGGTTATGTCCATAGTCAAGTGGTTATGACACCAGACTTGCATTGAAGTGAGTCAGGTTCGATCCCGCTTGGAACGACTTTCGTTTTGGTTCGTACGGACTTTTCGTACAATTGTTCTGTACAATTATTTGTCGTACGAACTTTTCGTACAGGTACTCTTCGTAGCAGGGGTCGAAAAAGGGGCCTAGCCCCCAAAAGCCTCCGGGGCCGGTGACTTTAACGAAAATAATTGTACGAAAAGTACCTGTACGAAAAGTTTGTACGAAAAGTACCTTACGAAAAGTACCCGTACGAAAAGTTCGTACGAAAAATATTTGTACGAAAAGTGTCGTATGAAAAGTGTGTTGTACGAAAAGTAACGTACAAAAAGTACCGTACGAAAAGTAACGTACGAAAAGTACCGCACGAAAAGTGTTTGTACGAAAAGTACCTGTACGAAAAGTCCGTACGAAATTTGTACGAAAAGTTATACTACAAAAAATTTAGGCCGGTTTAAAAACCCCATGTTCCACCGAAATGTCGTCTATGCTAAATTTTGAAATTGGAAAAATGTTATGGTATTATTCAAAAAATACTGATCTTTCCAGGCATTATCTTACACAAGCGGTAATTTTTTTTGTTAAATTTTTATTTTTTAAAAAAAAAAATTTCAGTTCAATATGATGAAAGATCTGGGTACAGCATTTGAAGATGCTAGACTCAAAGTGGTCTGTTTGATAGCCGAACTTTATTTGAGTCAGAGAATGTATGAGCAGATAAAAGCGTTGTTGAAAAATGAAGCTCACATATCGATGAAATATCCTTTCTTTCATGGAAAGATTCTATTTTATTTAGCAGTAAGTATAGTTCATTTTTCCAGCTTCACAGGGTGTGAAAATGCCCAAAAAATATGGCAATAGAAGCCTTCATAGCGCAATCGGTAGAGATGCTCACAAGCCACTTTTAACGGGGTGGGTTCGATTCCCTGACAACGAGTGCGAAAATGCCCAACAAATATGGTAATGGAAGCCTTCATAGCGCAATCGCTAGAGATGCTCAAAGCCACCTTTAACGGGGTGGGTTCAATCCCCTGACACGGAGTGCGAGGAAGCTCTATCCCCGGACCCCCGGACACGGAAATGCCTAAAAAATGATGGCAACGTATGCCATCATAGCGCAATCGGTAGAGATGCTCAAAGGCCATCTTTAATGGTTAGGATTCGATCCCCGGACATGGAGTGCGAAAATGGTAATGGAAGCCTTCATAGCGCAATCGGTAGAGATGCTCACAAGCCACCTTTAATGTGAGAGTTCGACCCAAATAATTTAGGAAGTCTACCTCAAATTAAATGATTTCGAAAATGCATTACAAGTTGTCGATTGTGGAATTATCTACTTCCGAGATTTGAAAGAAAAAGTTGTCGAGTGCTATTTTAGATTGGCTAAATCTTTGGTACATTTTTTATTCAATTTGTTGAAATAAAAAAATTTTTTCAGCTTTTGGCGACACAAATGACCAACCAGCATGAACTTGGGATCTCTGTTACTGAACTAGGCGAGGTTCTAACAGCTGTACCAGCAAATCACCCGGCTGTGAACGATATGCGGGCATATTGTTACACTATACAGTTGTGTTACTTCTTGGCTACTGGGATGGTAAGTAAACAATTGTCCAAAAAGACATTTTTAACAAAAATTTCAAAAAAATTTTCAACAACAATGACCATAATTTGCCAAGGGGCTAGAGACCATGCATGGGTAGACCCCAGGTGACCCCAGGTTTTTCACCTGGGGGGATGTGAAGGGGGGTTGTGGGGAATGTAGAATGTGGGTCAGAAAGCTGACAAATTGAGGATTGATAGTCGAAAAGTAGGTTGCTTGGAGCAGCATATTTATTTTTGGAAAAAAAAGAATATTTTTTAAATTTGTCAATCTTTTTTTTGATCGCCAACTTTTCGACCCCATCGGGAGGGAGACCAAATGCCTCCCATTGGAAGGCAGAGGTTTGTGGGTTTTTTTTTAAATCCCACCTGGGGTGCTACCTATGTATGCTAGAGACCCTGTAAATTGGGATCCTTGGTCCGAACTAATCTTTTCTATACCATAAACTGTCAATACACCATTTACTTTTTTCTGATCTTTTTGAGCGAATATGACGAAAAATTATTACTCCAGAAATTTTTTGCACAATGCATTTACCCCCCCCCCCCCCCCAAANGCAAGTCCAATCGGCGGCTACCCAACAAAACGAAAATATCCCCCACTTCAGGTGGCTAAATCCAGAGATGCTAACTGGCTTAGCCTATGTCCTTACAGTCCTATGCAATATTCAGTACAGCAATTATGAACGAGTCAACAAATATTATGCTATTGCTCTAAAACATGTGGAAGACTTGAGGGTGACAATGAGGAAACCGCATTGGATAATCGACCGAGGCCATCCGGAATTATTGAATACTTTAGAAGTGTTGTTATATGAAGGCATGGCTCAGACACAATTGATTATATGTCGGCCTGCTGAAGCGTTGAATAATGTAAATTACTTTGTAAAATACAATCGTACGACGGACGAAATGGCCACAAGTCGTACTTTGTTGTCGTACGACACAAAAATGCATGTCGTACGGTAAAAGTATGACGGCTCAGCGTACGAATTTCGGCCATCGTACAAAATTTCATCGTACGAGTGTATTTTACACTCGTACGATGACTTCGTACGATAGCTTGTGCCGTTACTTGTGGTAGTGCGATAGCTTGTGGCGATCCTTAGATTGATGACTCGTACGATGAAATTTCATACGATGGCCAAAATTCGTACGATGAACCGTCGTACTTTTATCGTATGACATGCATTTTTGTGTCGTACGACGTCTTACGACATGTCGTACGGCTTCTCGTATGACAAAAATGCATTATCGTACAACAAAGTACAACAGTATGAAAAATTTTGTACGATGCCATCGTACTACATCGTACGACAGCTTAGACTGGACACAAGTTGTCGTACCACCGCATGAGGCCGCAAGTTATCGTACTTTTATACTTTTTCATTCCAAATGCATTAAAAAGTACGACTCGAGACCGCAAGTTGTCGTACTTTTTGTCATACCACGGTATGACAGAAAGGTACAATGGTACGACACCAAAGGACGACGACAACTTGTGGCCAGCCTTATGGCGATTTCATCGTACTTCTACGTTAATTTTACGATTGTACGATGACTTCGTACGAGCTTGTGGGTTATCGCACTTTTGCTTGCGTTCAGTACGATAGAATGTGCGAGCTTGTGCCGACCCTCAAAATAAATTTTGCGTTGCTTCTGCGCCATGTCTACGATCTTTTATCTCCCGGCGGAAAATGATCTATAAAAACTTTTTGTTTAGATTGGCCTGATGATCGATAAAATGCGAACCTATCCTGAACTATCCAACGATTTTGAATCTCAAGCACATACACTCATAGTAAATTTTTTTGCATTTTTCCTACAAAAACTCAAATTCTAGGGTCTCTATGCAATCTATATGCGACACCCCGAAGATGCTGAAAAACAGTTTCAAGCTGCACTGAGGGTAATTTGTGAAATTTTGCAAAAAAAATTTTGAACAAAAATTCAGGAGTTACTACACAATAGGGGCCCCCTCAAAAAAAAATTGAAGCGAAAAGTCGCAAAAATCGCATTTTTGCGACTTTTCTCTTCAATACACAGATCTACCCCGAATTAGGGAAGAGTTTTTTGCTTCGAAAATGCCAAATTCGGAGTCCACGCATGTTTTTATCCCTAGAGGGGTCATTTCTAGGAAAAAATTTAGAAAATTTTTTCACGTGGGTGGCCCCCTTATTGTGTAGTAGCTCCAAAATTCATTCTTTAGTGCGCAAAAGACACCGAATTATGGACGATGATAAACTTGAGTTTGGCTATAATTTATTTGTTTACCCGCAGAGAACAAGAATTTTATGAACTTTTTCAACGAATTGCACCAAATAAGTTGAAGACAACGGCAATTTCATTAAAATCTGTGGCATATTTTGTGCATGCATTGCATTCGTATTTGCATAATAGGACTTCTGATTGCAAGTGAGCTATAGCAAGGCTAACCCCCCCCCCCAGTGATGCTTCGAAATCTGTTACATGTTTTTGAAATTCTACGAAACTTGTTACACTTATGGATTACTATTATTGCCTTCAGATTAAGTAGCTTTTTTAACTATCGCGTGTAACAAGTTGTTTGGGAAGTTTTTGAGAAAAATCAAAATGTTTAACAAGTTTCAAGGATGTTACATGAATAAAGAAGTTGGCTTCGATGGGGATCGAACGTACAAACATGGGGTTGATGTTGTCATCCTAGAGAGCGCGCTTCTTATCCATTGGACTATCGACCCACTTTTAGCTTGTGATCTCCTAAGCATCCATGTTTCATATCTCTTTCGTCTAACAGCTTCTTTACTCATGTTTTAAACTTGATAAACTACGATTTTTCTCGAAAATTTACCAAACAACTTGTTACACCCGATAGCTAAAAAAGTTACTTAATCCGAGGTCAATAATAGTCACCCATAGGTGTAACAAGTTTCGTAGAATTTCAAAAAACATGTAACAGATTTCGAAGCATTACTACCACACAAAAATTTGCCATTTTTTGAACTCGACTGCCATCATTTGCAAAAAGTCATGTGGCAACCCTGGATATAGGAAAAAAATTCTGCGACTTTTTTGGTCGTCAACTCGGGGAGGGGGTCACAAAATTTTCGAAGTTGTTCCTTTATCGAACGCAAATTTTTTGGAAAATAGGACCCCTCTTCCCAGGTATGCCTAAACCACTCTTTATAGAACCCACTTAACCGATAGTATAAACATCTCAAAAGATGAAGACATGGCTCGGATTCAATCCATGGCACTCTTATTACTCTCGAAACTCCTCAAAGATCCAGACATCCTCCGAGCGGCTTATGAATGGACCAGCAAAAGTAGCGACCTTTCTCTAATGGTTTGGGCGAATACCCAAATTTTGAGTAAGTTGACAAAAAATTTTGCTTAAAAAATCCAAAACACAAATTGTAGATATGCACCAGCAAATGGGTCAAATGGAACAAGCCAGTCAAGTAAAACAATCTTTAGAGCCAAGTGTCCAGGGCATCGAAAATGAGAGGCAAATGGCATTGCAATCGCCAGGGCATCAATTGATCAAGGTAAAAGAGAGCATTTCCAGCCAAGAGAAAAAAGTCATCAACCATAGTGAAGTGGCAAGCGTTTCACCTCGAGGGTTCGACCAATTTTATGGGGTTTCTTTTAACAATTTTTTTTTGAATCGGCGAAACAAAATTTACGCTCTAGTGGGATCAAACCCCCAACCATTTGAGTGCAAAGTGAGACGCTTGCCACTGCTCCATGGGTAACGATTTTTTTTCTCTCGGCGGGAATTGTAAAAGTGATTTTTTTTAGTGGATTGAAGGCGGTGCTGAAACAATTGTACTACAAGGATAATGCTGATTTTATCCTACGATTCAATGTATATTTTTATCTGAATAAATTTCTTAGTTTCAAGTAAAAAAATTTCAGTACATTTACAAGCCAAAAGATTAAAAATCATAAAAGTTGTAAATTGCAAAATTTATGCACAAATTTTTGGCACTCAACGGGAGGAGGAACTCTCTGAAAAAAAATTTTTCAAGAGAAAAATTGAATTTTTTAAGAAAAAAATTAATAAAAAATGTTAAAAAATAGGAAAATTTTTCGTACAAATTGATATTTTTGAGAAAAAATTTGTTCGAAAATAAAAAAAATCATAAGGAAGACCTTTATAAAATTTTTGGTCGGCCTTCGGCCGGCAAAAATATAAGGGGGCACCCTAGAGTTTTTTCCGGCCTTGGCCGAACTACTATTTGTTTCGATTTTTTCAATTTTTCGGATTTTTTTCAAATAAATCGTTTTTTTTTCAAAAAAAGAACACTTATTGAAAAAGCAAATATTGCGACGGGAATCAAACCCACACCTTTCCGACTAAAAAACTAACGCTTTACCAACTGCGCCATGATAGCAACGATTTTCACTTCTTACCAAATATCTAAGCTGAAAAGACAAAAATGAAAAATTGAATTTTTAATTTTTTCCAGAGGGGATACCCCCATGATTTTGGTGTCGTTTCTCTTCTCTCAACGAGCTCTTTCCAACAATCTAAGTCCTAACGAGATTGGACTTAAGGTTACAAAATTCGGTGACACAAACAGACAGACATTTCTCGTTTGATATTAAAAGATTCTGTGGAATATTTTTCTTATCAATGTTAATTGTTTTAATCAATATTGACAATATTGAAATTTGGCACTCCTTTTTCATTGCTTGTTGTTTTTTCACAATTATTTTTACGTTTTTTTCTTTAAATAAGATGTCAAATTTATTTGCTCCAAAAAATATCGATGGACTAGATGAACAACTATTCTCTAACCTACCACCTAAAAATGTGCTAATTTTTAATGAAGCTGAAGAATATCAATATTTACCGGGTCGTTTGGAAAATCTCGAAACTTTAGGATGTGGACAAGTCGAGGTCAAAAAAGTCAAATTCCATCCATTCGAGTATGAAATTGCTGTAAAAACTATACCTATTCCACGGCATAGAAAATTTGGCATCAACATAGACAAATTGAAAAAGACTTTAAATGAAATACGAATTTTACACGAATTCTCGAATTTTTCTACAACTGTTAAGTTATATGGGTGGACAATCGATGATCAACATACGCGAATTTTTATGGAACCCATGGATATGTCGTTAGATAAATTTAAAGAACTCTCAAGATATCACTCGACGGAAAAATTTTTACCTATTAGTATGATATATGATGTATTTGTAGGCTTGGTGGAATGTATAGAGAGGAAGATTTTGCACTCGGATCTAAAACCACATAATATTTTAATTAACAGAACAGGGAAGTATAAATTGTGTGATTTTGGAGAGAGTCAATTTTTAAAAGATTGGACAGACATCAAAAGGTAAATCACCATCATACTTGGGCAAGGGGGGAGTATTGTCCCCCCCCCTAATTCGTCGTATCGGGGAAAAAATTAGTGGACCAATTCGTATTTTGACGGCAAAACATATATACGAATTCGTATTTGACTACGATTTCGTGTTTCCAATTCGTACAAGAATTCGTACTTCGACTTTTTCGCTTGTCGACGTTTTTTTTGGTCGACAGGACCAATTCGTATTTTGGGGCCCAGTACCCCCCTGCTTGCCCATGTATGATCACCATATACAGTTTGACCAATTCCCTAAAGAATATTTTTGGTCCTTTATGATTTTTATTGAAAAATAGGAAATTTTTGGCCGTAGGGCTCACAGCCCGCAGGCTGCGGACGAAATTCGTTTTAGCCTGCGGGTTGCAGGCGACCCCCTCCCCCGAAATTCGGGGGGGGGGTTGTACACGTGTGCTTCAGGTAGTCCTTTAATTTTATAGTTTACCTCCTGTAGGAGCAATGGCTTATTGGTCGCCAGAAAAATTTTCAATGAAACCATATGATGTCCATAACTTAAAAGATGCCGTTCAAAAAAGCGACCTATGGAGTATCGGAATAATTTTATTAGAAATGTATTTTCATCAAAACCCTATGCTTTTTCTAAGCGGATTGGGAGAATCAGCCGAGTTTCCTGAATTACAAAACTATATGTTAAGTGTATTGCCATTTTATGATATAGCCGAAATAATGGATCGAATCGGCATGAAAGATAGAAATAGCCCGGTTCATGAAGTAATTAGGTTGTGCTTGCAACCAGCTTCTGAAAGATATAACTTTAAACAATTAATGGCGTCTGGTTTGTATACTCATTTGGTGAAAGATGTTATGAAAAGTTTTGCCATGGAAGATTATTCTAGAGCTATTGTAAGTATTGTTAAAGGGGGTTGCGGTTTGAGGTCACTTCGTGAAAAGTGGGGTCCAAAATAGAGCCGGGTAGAAAATTTAAAAAAATTTTTTTAACAAGTGACTCCTTAGGGGTAATTTTTTGCGGGGAATCGATTGCGCGCACTCCCAAAGCATGCAAACGCTTCTTTGACCCTGATTCAGGAAAATCAGTGTATTGAAGCGAAAATCAAACATTTTCGGATTTTTATGAGAAAACCGTCAATTCTTAGGTTTTTCTATGAGAGAAATCGATTGCACACCCTCTCGAACCTTGAAAACGCTTCCTTGGCCCTGATTCAGGGAAATCGGTGTATTGAAGCGAAAATAAATTTTTTTTCGAGTGGAATGGTCTTTTAAGGTCGCATATCATGAGAATCGAATAAATTTTATTGAATACAAAATAAACGAACTCCGATTCCCAGATGACACCAATCTTTATACATTTTCTATGTATAATTTTAAATTTATTCGAAAGAAGGAAACTGTTTGGTGGGAAAAGGCTCGCTATATGCACATAAAAACAGGCAAATATATATCACTCGGCCAAAATTTATCATGGGATGATGCAAAGAAACAATTACCGTTTGTCAGAAATATACAACATCACCCAAACATCCTTGCACTTTATGGTTGTTGCCTTGAGTTAGGATCACTTAAATTATGCCATGAAGCAATGGACATTGATCTAAACACATTAATTTGGCATTACAGAAATAATAATCAATTCGAAGATCCATGGTTGCCGGAAACAGTTTACGGTCATATAGCAATAATTATTTTGGATGTGCTTCATTATTTAAATGAGTTAGGCTACGCATATGGAAACCTTAATACATATTCGCTTTATTTTCGTATTGATGGCACTGTAAAGGTTGCAAATTTTGAATTTGCTTGGCATATTTATTCGAACGGCAGAGAAAGTTTTCAAAAACTTTATGCTAGAGAGACTTATACAGGGTGTTCAAAAATCTATACCCGATTTCAAAAGTCTTCAGCTCAATGAAGGATTTGAATTTGAAAGCAAAAAATATTCTTTGCAGTGCAGACATTGATCCTATTGATCAGGGTTCAACTCTCGCTAAAGTCAAGTTGATTTTGCCTAAAATTAAAAATCAATTTTCTCAGCAACCTTAAAGTATTTTTTATACGGTTTTTTGCATTTGTTAGTAGTCAGTCTGTCTACTAACAAATGCAAAAAACCGTATAAAAAATACAGAGCGTTCATTTTGGTCTGCAACATCAATGTTTTTAGTCATTCTCGCACCCCTCTAACGAATTTCTATGTGGTTTTTTTAATGGTAGCTGAACAATGATCGAATAAATATTGATACAAATTTTCGAAATCCGTTGATCCTAACATTATCAAAAATTACTTTGAAGTTTTCAAAGTCGATTTTCTTCACCTTAACAAAATGTTAGAAATTTAATTTTTGTATGAAAATACAGAGCTTTAGTCCCTCTAACACATGCAAAAAACCGTATATAAAAATTATTTAACAGTGGCGAGATATTTGACTTTGAAGTTGATAGTCAAAAAATGAGGCAAAAACAAAATGACGCACCCGGGAATCAAACCCTCGATCTTCTGGCTGCTAGTCTAATGCGCTAACCACTACACCATCGCCACATGGCGTAGTGGTTAGCGCGTTCAGTTAGCAACCAGAAGGTCGAGAGTTCGATTCCCGGGTGCATTATTTTATTTTTGCCTCATTTTTTGACTATCAACTTCAAAGTCAAATATCTCGCCACTGTTAAATAATTTTTATGTGCGGTTTTTTGCATGTGTTAGAGGGACTAAAGCTCTGTATTTTCATGCAAAAATTAAATTTCTAACATTTTGTTAAGGTGAAGAAAATCGACTTTGAAAACTTCAAAGTAATTTGTGACAATGTTAGAATCAACGGATTTCGACAATTTTTATCAAACTTATAAAATTCAAATCCTTCATTGAGCTGAAGAATTTTGAAATCGGGTAGAGATTTTTGAACACCCTGTACTGCTCCAGAAAGAATTTTGAATGACCAATCTCTTGATTTTCGAAACGATATTTGGGCATTAGGTGAAATATTATTATTGGTAGAATGGAAAGAATTCAAATTGGTAAAATTTTGAATTTTTTATGGGGGGTATTCAACATTTTTTCCTGCACACCTTCTCCTTATCTAAGAAAAACAGCATGTAAACCCGATCTACCGTTCCTGAGATCTTGTAGCCGATCACCAGGGCCGTATCCAGGATTTTCAAAATCTGCAGTTTGAAGATTTTTAAAATGAAACATACATATTTGGATAGCCCATGTACGATCAACTTTGGCTGTAGGGTCAAAAAGCTCAAAAATCGACAAAGGGTGAGGTCAAAAAATTTTTTCGACAGTAGATTTATTTCAAACTCATATATGGGCTATCCGAATACGTATGTTTCATTTTAAAAATCTTCAAACTGCAGATTTTGAAAATCCTGAATACGGCCTGCCGATCACACACGGACGGACAGAGAAACCATATTTTTATATTGCTTAGTTTAGCAAACTTCATCTTTGAAACGCTGTTCTAGTTTATCAAGAGGACCGAATGGATATTGCTATTTTGATCCTATAAAAGGTCTCAGGAATTATAAAGAAGAAAATCATGACTGCCGTAAACATGCAATAAAACACTATAACGAAATTCGAACAACCGCTTGTATTCGATTTAGTAAATATTCGAATGATATGGTGGAGTTTTTTGGAGATTGCTTGAACAATTTGGATGAGCGACCTACTGCTGGGGAACTTATGAAACATCAATTTTATCGAAAACATAGCCAAATTTTTGCAGAAGCAAAGGCATTTTTGAGCTCATTTTTGCCACACGCTTTTTATAAAGCAGAATCCAGCCGGGAGAGAAGTAATAAACGACCTATAAATGACTGGCGAAATATTTACTTATTTAATGTACATAATAAATATTAGCTTAACACGAGAATACTCCTTCAAATTTCCGGTATATTCTGTTATTGTAAGCTATTCTGAGCAACATTCAAAAAAAATTTTTTTTGAAAAAAGTTGTCTAACCATGGAATATATCAGCTTTTTTTCGCAGGCAAAATCAAATCGACTTAGGTGGGATTCGAACCCGAGATCTTTAGACTCGAATCTTGAGGCACTACCACTGAGCCAAGTTCACGATAAAAATCGGGGTTTTTAATTTTGCTTATAATTTAACATGATTTTTTTCTTTTTTATAAATAACAACTTTTTTCAAAAAATTTTTTTGAATGTTGCTCAGAATAGTTTAAAATAACAGAATATACCGGAAATTTGAAAGAGTATTTCCCGTGTTGAAATTCATGTTAAATTATAAGCAAAATTAAAAATCCGATTTTTACCGTGAACTTGGCTCAGTGGTAGTGCTCCAAGATTCGAGTCTAAGGGTCTCGGGTTCAAATCCCACTTGAGTCGAATTGATTTTGCCTGCGAAAACAAGCTGGTATATTCCATGGTTAGACAACTTTTTGTAATAAAAGATAAACAAAATATTAGTAATAACTAATATATTTTTAACGAGAAGCGTCGCTCGGGAGTGCCGCTTAGAGTAATATTGAAAAAATTTTTTACCGAAAACGGATTTCTGGGATGAGATTTAGTAGAATAAAGCTGTGTGCGATACTTTCCAAACAACCTAATATATAAAGGGTACCCCTATAAAGAGGGTATTGCTTAGATCAAAATTGAAAAATAGCGCTGGTATCATTTTCTCCATGTCGAATAATCCCCGAGCACAAAAAGATTATCCAATTTAGAGCATTTTTTGAAAAATTGAATTTTTGACCCTTAAGGGAGTTACTCCTCCATATTTTTTGAGAATTGCTTGTTGTTAAGCTGAAAATGTTCCGAAAATTACAATTTTTTGTGAAAAATGTGTGTCATTTGATTGCTACGAAACCCAGCTTTCTAACGACACCAAAACTATCAGGATTGGCTTTGTATTTCCGGAGAAATTCTCAAAAACATAAAAAACGTATCGAAACATCAAACGACACTCTCAACAGCCAGTTTATATAAAAAAACCAAAAACCATGATATTGCTTAATAATATTTAGATATCAACTGGTAATCGAATTTGCTTGTTGACGTTTGCGCTACACCAGTAAGTCTCATTCGAAGTTTTATGAAACATTGAGTCACCATGAATTTCACCAACATCGAGTATGTTGTTTTCCGTAGTCTACTAATCTTGGAATTTATATGGATAATTATAAATATGAATATCGCTTTTATGGCAGTCTATCTAATTGTCAACGTACCTCAATTTCACCGCAATTTGATAGGAATGATAGGGAATATGGGATTGGCGTTTTTCGTTATTGCAATTAGTAGGATCATACAAATTGTTGGAGGTTCTTTTGATCCAAATATAGGTTAGTAATAATTAATAACTGAATCAAAATTTTCGTTTCAATAACCCAAAACAATGTTCAAATTGGATAATTTTTGTGTCATTTTGTTCGTCTCACTAGCTATAAAAAATTGCTACAATGCTCATTTATAAAAATTGAAAAAATCTATGCAAAAATCGATTTTTCCGCAAAAAATTCAAAAAAGTTTGTGTATTACAACGAAGATCTTGTACACATATTCAAAAGTTCAAACGCAATTATCTCAAAAATTACAACGATTTAGAGGTTGTCGTAAAAACAAAAAATGCTCCATTTTTCATGCTCTTTCCGAATATATCACTTTTTATATGGTTGTAAATTACTGGACTGGATCTTAAGCTAATGCCTAAGCCTAAACATAAGCCTGAGCCTAAGCCAAAATTTGAGCTTAAGACTAAGCCTAAGCCTAAATCTAAGCCTCAGCCTAAACCAAAGCTTAAGCCTAAATCTAAGCCTCACCCATTTTTTTATAGATTCCATGGGTTGGACTTTTGACAGCATGCGATTCTTTTATATTGTAAGAAGATTCAGTGTTGTGGCCATATATACATATGTTTTTACCGTTCTCTCCATAAGCATCGAAAGAACGCTTGCAACATTTATGCTAAAAACTTATGAAGATTGCAGGCAAACTTTTATTTTGATCTTAGCCATGTTTATACCTTGGCCATTGGGCCTAGGAATTAACTTATTAATTACCTTTCAAGTTGTGTCCACGAATTTATGGGTAGTTTTCATGGCGTGTATAATTGGTTTATCTCTGTTGGTAGGCGTGTTTTCGATTTTTTGTCTCAATTTTTAATTGTTTACCTTTCAGTGGCAATTAATCCTTCATTATTTCAATTTGTATCGCCATAAACATAGCATGTATATTTACTATAATCTGCGAGAAAGGTTTCAAGTCTCAGAAAACATTCGATTTCTGCGAATAGTTAAATGGTCTTGTGTTACGGCGTTTTTTGGCGACACCATTGGCTTTATAGTAATTGAATTTTAAAAAAACAAAACGTTAAAAATTAGATTAAAGGACCACTGAACTTTTGAACGGACCCTACAAGGGACATGCACGAAGTGATGCATGAATTTGAAATTTTTTATATATTTCTAAAAGAGTATACCTGACCCTTTAGAGATAACAAAATTAGCTGATATAACTCTAATCTTGAGGAGATAAAAAATTTTTAAGAAAAGGCAAAAATTTTTGGACAACAAAGGAAGTCGAACCCTGGACCGTCAGATCATTGGCCTGCAATCAATCCACTGAGCCACCCTGCTTTTTGATTGAAGGGATCATTTTTTACTTATATATTAGTGTATATTTTTTATCTCCTCGAAATTAGAGTTATAGCAGCTAATTTTGTTATTTCTAAAGGATTATCAGGTATGCTCTTTCAGACTATATAGGACTTTTTGAAAACTTCAAGCGTCACTTCGTGCATATCCCTTGGGCAATTAGTAAAAGTAGTACGGGTAGTACGAGTAGTACGGGTAGTACGGGTAGTACAAGTAGTACGGGTAGTATCGGTTAAAGTCAGTTTCCGCCGTCAATGGGAAAAAAGTCCGGCGGCGATGGTCAATTGGCTCAAGGCGCCGCCCGTCCGATCTGGCAAGTTAAGTGGCATTGGGCTCGTAGGTTCGATCCCGCTAGGGCAAAACTTTTGATTTTCAAAAAAATTCATTCACAAAAAATGGAGCAAAAAATTTTTGCTTCATTGTTTGTAAAAGAAATTTTTTTGAAAATCAAAATTTTGTTCTAGTGAGAGCGAACCTGCAAGCCCAACGTTGCTTAACTTGCCAGGTTGAACGGGCGGCGCCTTGGACCACTTGACCATCAAGCCGGACTTTTTTCCCATTGGATGCGGAAACGGACTTTACCTTCCCTAATTATAGCTCTATATTTGTCTTAACTCTGACAAGCAACACAACCATGTTAGTTTCACCGTGACAAATTTTGTGATACTTTTTAATTCGACAACACTACCTATAGTAGCTATATGGACGAATTATTTGTGGAAAAAAGAGTTTTTAAGGCAATTTGTCTTCTAATAATGATAATTGAGAAAATTTGATTTAGGCTAATGCAAACTATCTATGAAAAGATCAAGAAGAGGAAGAATAACAAAGTTGAAGATATAAATCATCGGTTTAACGCTCCCTATCTTAAAACCTTGGCAGGAAATCCTATGGTTTTTAGTGCAGAACAAGAAAAAGAAATGTATTTTAAGCATCTTAAAGCACAATGGTGAAAAAGATTTTTGTGTAATTATAATTTTTTAAATCGAAATAAATCATGGTGGTAAAAATCGGACTAAATCTAGTATAAACAATGACTAAGCCTAAGGTTAAGCCTAAGCATAAGCCTAATCCAAAGCTTAAAGGACCAGTCCAGTAATTTACAACCATATGAAAAAAATGGTATATTAGAAAAGATTATGAAAAATGGAGCATTTTTTGTTTTTACGGCATGCTCTGAATCGTTGTAGTTTTCGAGATAATTGCGTTTGAAATTTGTACAAGCTCTTCGTTGTAATACACAAACTTTTTAAAATTTTTTGCGAAAAAATCGATTTTTGTATCAATTTTTTAAAGTTTCATAAAATGAACATTGTAGCAAGTTGTATAGCTAAATGAGACGAACAAAATGACACCAAAATTATCCAATTTGAACATTGTTTGGGTTATTGAAACGAAAACCCTGATTCAGAATTTTCGTTTCAATAACCCAAAACAATGTTCAAATTGGATAATTTTGGTGTCATTTTGTTCGTCTCATTTAGCTATAAAAAATGGCTGCAATGCTCATTTTATGAAAATTTAACAGATTGATGCAAAAATCGATTTTTCTGAAAAAATTCAATAAAGTTTGTGTATTACAACGAAGAGCTTGTACAAATTTCAAACGCAATTATCTCGAAAACTACAACAATTCAGAACATGCCGTAAAAACAAAAAATGCTCCATTTTTTATGATCTTTCCGAATATATCATTTTTTCATATGGTTGTAAATTACTGGACTGGTTCTTTAAGTCTAAGCTCAAGTCTAAGCATTAGCCTAAGAATAAGCATTAGCATAAATCTAAATTAGACCTGAGATCAAGTCTAAGGCTAAGCTTAAGACTAAGCGTAAAACTAAGTGTAAGTCTAAATCAAAGCCTAAGTCTCAAATAAGCCGAAGTCTAAGCCTAAGCGTAAAACTAAGTGTAAGTCTAAATTTAAGCCTTAGCTTAAGAATAAGCCTAAGCTCAAGTCTAAGGCTAAACCTCAGATTAAGCATAAGCCTAAGCATAAAACTAACAATAAGCTCAAGCCTAAGTCTAAGTCTAAACCTAAGTCTAAATCTAAATCTAAGCCTACGCCTAAAACTGAACCAAATCCGATGAGGTGGTCCCAATTTTTATAGACCACCTCATATGTTCGGTGGAGTCCATGAGGTAGTCCCCCATTAATTTTGGGTCCATGACTGAGTGGGTCAGGGGGAGATCCCTCTCCTGCTGGCCTATGACCGTTATACAATACACTCGCTAGCTTCGTTTCGTAAGATTCAAATAAGAGGCGCCTAAACAGTGGCAATTAGAAACTCAATAAAGTAATCAAAAACACGAACAAAATCCATCAGGCGGCATCATCGTCGAACTAGCAGCGTCTCATATCTTCAAAATGGCTCATCTTGGATCTCTCCAAGCCTTTTATATGGCCTTCTGATTTCTCAAGTTTGGATTCGCTTATCTTAGCTTGTAATATTTCTTGTATTCGCCACTTGGGCGTTCAAAGGCACCGCTTGGTTTCATAACGGTTTCACATCGTTCGAAGCTCTCCGAGACTTCGCTCGGATTGGTTGTTTGCTAATCAAACCAAGCTAGAATTAAAGTTACATGCATTGATTTATGATCACAAACTACAAAGTCTCGTAAGACTTCAAAATGTTTTTTTTGCTCAAAACCATATAATTTAAAAATAATTCCCCCCAGACGTTTCCATCAACAGCTATATTTGTGAAAATGTCATTTTGCACAAATACATTTTATTCGTGACTATCTAATAAGCCAATCACGCAATAACTTTCATTTTCCATGGCAGCCATAACTTTTCCAAATCGATTAGTATTATCTTCCACGTAAACGAATATGAACGATTCTATAAGTTTTACCGAATTTGAATACAGGTTGTATACTGGGTTGTTAATTGTCAACTTTATTTTGCTTAGTTTGGCTGTGGTGGAACTTTCGGTGTTGTTTTACTTGATTATCAAAGTGCCTCAATTTCATTTAAATCTTAAGGGAATGTTTGGGAATATTA
>OZJO01001255.1:0-10508 GCA_900406225.1 Acrobeloides nanus
CCCCCCTTTAAGGGGTTACCCTGTAAAAATGAAATTCCAAAATGTCGCAAACCCACTAATATTTTGTACTCAGGAGTTTACGGCTATGGGGAACATGATGGCGATATTATTTTTCAACAAAAAATTTTGTAAAAATTAAAAATTAGGGGGCTACCCCCTAATTGTTTAATTTTTATAAAAATTAAAAAAAAATGAATTTTTGAAAAAATTAGAATTTTTAGGGGGTAACTCCCTAATTTTTAATTTTTACAAAAATTTAAAGAATAAATTGTTGAAAAAAATTTAATGTTTAAAAAAATTAGAATTTTTAGGGAGTAACCACCTAATTTTTAATTTTTACAAAAATTTTTGTTAAAAAATAATATCGCCATCGTGTTCCCCATAGCCGAAAACAGTTTACAACAGTTTGAAACTGTTGTAATCACAACACAACAGTTTAGTTTACAACAGTTTGAAACTGTTGTACAACACAACAGTTTACAACAGTTTCAATCTGTTGTACAACACAACAGTTTCAATCTGTTGTACAACACAACACAAACAGATTTACGTGTTTAAAACTGTTGTACAACACAACACAACAGAATAAACTGTTGTTACAACAGTTTAAACACTGGTCGCCACAAATACAGCAAATAGTCTAAATGGCGTCGAGACGCGTGCAAAATAGCTAAATTTCATTGAATTATTGAATTTTATGCCGTTTTGTCAATCGTTTCAATGAAGAACAATCCTTAAAAGGTTCGGAACCTAATTTAAGTTAAATTAGATTCCGTCCTAGTGCCAGATTTTTTAGTTTTCGTGGCAAATGCGTCGTGACGAATGCGTCGTGGCAAATACGTAATGGCGAATGCGCCGTGGCAAATGCGTTCGTGGCAAATGCGTTCGTGGCAAATGTGTCGTGGCAAAGCAAGCTATGCCCATTTTATGAAGTGATACCATGTCAAAATTCTTCAACCATAAAAAGACATGGTGTCACTTCATAAAATGTAGCTCTCATCTAGCTCGACATTTTTGCAAACGACACCATTTCAAAATTCCTCAACCATAAAAAAGATATTCCGTCTCGACGCGCCTCGGCTAGCAGACAAATGACAAGTAGACATTTGACAAGAGTTTTTTTGTGAGGGGTGACATTTGACAAGTACAAACTACAAAAAATTTTCATTTATGACTTGGTCTATTGAAAGAGAAAAAAATAGTTCGGGAAGCATAGCATAATGGCTAGGAATGGACTTTCATGTTTTTTTCTGATTTCGACCTCCGGGATCGAATCCTCGCCCTTCAGAGTTTTTTTATAGTTTGTACTTGTCAAATGTCACCAAAACAAAAAAGTCTTGTCAAATGTCCGCTTGTCATTTGTCTGCTAGCCCGCATCTCGACGTCGAGACGAATTAGTGGAGGCCCTAAGGGCTTCCCCTAATTCGTTCCGAAATTTTTGAGATCACTAATGTGCCACTAATAGCATCACTAATTCGTTCCGAACGTCGGAACACGTTGGAACGTTGAGGAACGGTTTCTTTTATAAAATTTCAACAAAAAATTTAGCTCCAAACGGGATTCGAACCCGCGACCTTGTGGCCACGAAGCTACTGCTTTGTCACTGCACCACCGAGGCATAAAAAACGCAATCTCTGTTGAAATTTGGTGAAAAATCGTTCCGACGTCGGAACTCGAAATTCGCGTGTCGGAACGGCCTATTAGTGACCGTTTCGGAACGCGTCGAAACGAATTAGTGGAGGCCCTAAGGGTCAAATATGCGTTTTCAAGGTTCAGCAATCAGCCACAAAAAAGGATTTCTACATTTTGGGATTTAGCGCCCTTTTCTCTGTATTTTTGTAGTTTGTATTTGGGGGGGGGGTGAAAGGAACCAATCGGTTCCGTTTGCCCCTAACTCTCATAATTTATACCAAAAACTATCAGTAAGCGTTTTTCTGGCCTAGAAACATTTTTTTAAGCCGCTGAACCTTCCGATCTTACAAGTTAAGCAACGTTGGGCCCGGAGCGTCTAAGTTCGGTTTCCGAAGCCTTGAGCATGTGGAATCCCCTGGCTCCGGGGCGTTGGGCATGCGCAAAAGTCATCAGTAATTTGGGAGTAACATCTGTTGTGGGATGCGTACTCCTCATCCCTCTTGAAAATGAATAGGAAGAGGTTGAGGCAGAAAAAAATCTCCATATCTAGTCGAAAATTTTATTCATTTCAGTTTACATTTAAATTTTTAAATTCACTAACGTGTGCCGAATTATATTTCAAATCAAAGCGATTGTTTTTGCCAAAAATTTTGTTGTTATGTCATGCACATCTTCCTGCTTCAATCATTCGACTATTTTTCATGCTACTTTGACATCTTTATGCTCTATTCATTGAATAATTTTTTGTTGAAAAACCAGTTCTTTTTATAATTGTTTTTTAGGAGGCAATTTACTCTTGGTAAGAGTTAGATGTACTTACGACTCTCGCTCAATTCAATTGTACGTACATTGAATACTTCACAGATTCTATATCGTGCAATGTCTTCTGGTAATTTTCGTGTTGAAAGAGATACTTTTGGTGAATTAAAAGTACCATCTGAGAAATATTATGGAGCTCAAGTAATAGCCTTTATTTTGGTACTTATGCACTATCCTCCCCTAGGAGATAATGCATAAGTACTTTTATTTTTATTGATTAAAGGAATCTATTTAGACTGCTCGATCAATGATCAATTTCAAAATTGGAGGGCCCGAAGAACGAATGCCTTTGCCAGGTAAATTTTAATATTTCTATGTTTTGTAATACTAGTGCGCATGCCCGATTAGGGAGCGTGCTCTATTAGAGTACGTGTATTATGATGCTATTGAGTGGCGCATTATGCGCCTCATATATAGTCTTCTCTTACTAATGTTAACTTTCTATTACAACATTTTATATTATACCACTTTAATGAATTAATGTTAAAATTGTTTAAATGAAAATGACCCCTCGGGGTAATATGGAGAGACTGCAGCAAGACAAGTCGTCTTGTCTTACCCATTCAAATTTGCCCAATGTCTTAACTTTTTATGGCGATGAGAGATTTTTCGATAGAATCTTTTTTTAAATATAGTTGGCTGACAGAGAAACATTTTTTCTTTTTGGTCACATGCCATGAAAAATTTATTTTCAGGGCCAAATTTGGCTTGGGCAAGGCAAGTCGGCCTTGCTCGGGCAAGACCAACTTGTCTTACCCAAGCCAAGTTTGATCCTGAAAATAAATTTTTATGGTATATGATCAAAGAGAAAAATATTTCTGTGTCAGCCAACTATATTTTAAAAAAATTTATCAAAAAATCTCATCGTCATAAAAAGTTATGTTCATGAGCAAGATTTGTCTTGCTTCAGTCTCTAGTAATATGGGAGGAAACTAAAGACATTTTTAAGTCGACAAACCAATGATTTTGGTCGTTTAAAGTGGTATAGACTAGTATCACATGCTCTAATAGGGCACGCGCGCTATTATTTCCTTTTATTTACACAACCAATTATAGTAATTCATGCTTTTGGTCACTTAAAAAAGGCTGCTGCTATTGTTAATGAAACTTACGGATTGGATTCGAAAATTGCTAATGCAATTGTACAAGCAGCTGGTAAAATTTTATGAATAAGGAACTTTCCATTGAGATTTTAAAATTATGCTTGAATTTTTCCTTAAACTGGAAAATTCATACCAATTTTATACAATAACGTGTATCCAGGAGACAATTTCANGAAAATTGCTAATGCAATTGTACAAGCAGCTGGTAAAATTTTATGAATAAGGAACTTTCCCTTGAGATTTTAAAATTATGCTTGAATTTTTCCTTAAACTGGAAAATTCATACCAATTTTATACAATAACGTGTATCCAGGAGACAATTTCAAGAGAGCCCATTATGATTTCTTTTTCAAAGAATGTGCAAAAATATAAGAGGGCTATGGTAGAATTTACCCCACACTTCAAAACGACACTGCACCGCTTTAAATCGGTTGAAAACGGCTCGAAAAAATAAGGCTGGGTACCCCAAAAAGGGCGAAAAACAAATTAATTTCTACCCTTATCTTCAGACGAAGTAATTTCTGGGAAATTGGACGATCATTTCCCACTTGTTGTATGGCAGACTGGATCTGGAACTCAATCAAATATGAATGTAAACGAAGTAAATTTTTTTATGTGGTGCTACAAGTGTAATTTCTACGTTTAAGGTGATTTCAAATCGAGCAATTGAGATTTTGGGTGGAGAATTGGGCTCAAAGAAGCCGGTTCATCCGAATGATCATGTGAACATGTCGCAATCGTCGAACGATACTTTTCCTACCGCCATGCATGTTGCAGTTGCAATCGAAGTTAATAAGAGATTATTACCAGCGTTGGAACATCTCCTAAACGCTTTAGACGCGAAACGCCAGGAATTTGATAAAATCATTAAAATTGGTCGCACTCATACACAAGATGCAGTGCCATTGACACTCGGCCAAGAATTTAGTGGATACGTGCAGCAGGTAATTTCGGAGCTATTACATAGGAGGTGGGGGAGGGGGGCCACCCACGTGAAAAATTTTTAGGGCTAAAAACATGCGGGGAATCCGAATTTGACATTTTTGAGAAAAAAAATAGCATTTTTGCGATTTTTCGTTTCAATACACAGCCCTTCCCTAGATCAGGAAAGCATTTTTTCGCCTTGTAAATATCAAATTCGGATTTCCAGCATGTTTTTACCCAGGGATGCCAAGAATATTTTTTCAAATTATTATCAGAAAGCAGTTTTTTGGAACACCTTGTAAGATTCTCTAAATTAAGATAACAAATGGCATTGCTCGTGTCAAAGCCGCTTTGCCTCGAGTAAATGAACTTGCGATTGGAGGAACAGCAGTGGGCACCGGCTTAAATACACGAAAAGGGTTTGCTGAAAAGGTTGCCAGGTTTGAATTCAATAATTTACCATGATGTATGTGTTTTTTAAAGCAAGCTAAATGAGCTCACTGGATTACCGTTTGTGTCAGCGCCGAACAAATTCGAAGCTCTTGCTGCACATGATGCGCTCGTTGAAATGCATGGCGCATTGAATGTTCTTGCTACTTCGTTGATGAAAATCGCGAATGATATACGTTTTCTCGGTTCTGGCCCTCGATGCGGACTTGGTGAACTTTCTCTTCCCGAAAATGAACCTGGCAGTTCTATAATGCCCGGAAAAGTCAATCCTACTCAATGCGAATCTCTAACAATGATCGCAGCACAAGTCTTTGGTAACCAGGTAAAATTTGCTATGGCAAATTTATGATAATACTTCCATACATATCTAGTAGGGGGACGGTCCTTTCATTACCCACCCATGGGAAAATTTTAAATTTTGAGAAAAAATCATAAGGGGGGACCAAGATAATTTTTGACAAAATCTTGAAAAAATTTCATCCACCCACCCAAGTCAGACGTCACAAAAATTATCCATCTACCTTCCTGGGCCAGTGTCCTCCCCTTACTGGATATGTATGAACACTTCGTTTTGTAGGTAGCCGTGACTGTTGGCGGATCAAATGGCCATTTCGAGCTGAACGTCTTTAAGCCTATTATCGTGCGAAATGTCCTCCAATCGATTCGTTTGTTGGCAGATGGGTGTGTTTCATTCACGGATCATTGTGTGACCGGCATCGTAGCTAACGAAAAGCATATTCAAAAATTGCTCTACGAGTCATTAATGTTGGTCACTGCTCTCAATCCACACATCGGTTATGATAATGCTGCTAAAATTGCTAAGACAGCACATAAAAATGGTAAATTTTGAAGCTCGAATTATGTGAATTTTGGGCCGATTAAAGGGCATGTTTCACAGTGGAGGTATTCTAAATAAGTACCAGGAGGCCTAGTAGAGGTGGGATTATTGCTGGTTGAAAACATTTTTTACGCTTTGAACTTTAGTCATATGCTGTCTTTTTAGGTACAACACTCGTTGAAGAAGCTGTGAAGATGGGAATATTGACTGAAGAACAGTTTAAAAATTGGGTTAAACCAGAAGACATGCTAGCGCCAAAATAAATGTTTTATTTAAAATGGTGTTTTATTCATTTCTAATGACTTTTAGCGTTTTTATTAGGTTTTATAAAAATTGCTTTTGTAGTATGATACGTAATATTAAATGTCTATTGGTTCATATCACGCATGAAATAGAGGGCACCATGCCTCATCAACATCAAAAATTTTGAAAACACCGTAAATCGACTGGTCGAAAAAATCATAAGAGGGAGGACCTTTGTGTTTTTGGCCATCTTTCCAAAAAATTGGAAAATTTATACTTTTAGGTGAAATCTTCTAAATCATGTCATCACCTCATCTGAAACTGTCCCTCATTTCATATGTGATTCATATATTAGGTTTTTATTGCAGCAATATTATCCCATTATTTCCTGTATTTTAGTCATTATATAAAATTGAAAATTGCAGATATCCGGTGAAATGTTTTTAATAGAATAAATTAGTTTTAATAATAACAACCCGTAATGAAAAAAATTGATATCCGAATCTAACAATTACAGAAAAGTTGGTTCTTGATTCATGAGCAATCCTATATTAGATGCATCATATGGCTCGGGAGAATTAGCATGGACTGTAGACAGGAAGCTATAGTCGGTTTGTGTATTCGCGTTTACAATTTCGCCCGAAGCGAATCTGGATAGATTGCTAGTACTATTCTTCTGATATACATTATTTGATACCATGACACTGTTGTTTTCGTTGAATAATGGTGCCATTCGTATATCATTCGACTAAAATTGGATCTAATTTTCTCGGAAGCTAAACTTCGGACAGTGTTTTTACTTAAATTTTTTTGATGGGAGTTTGCGAAAAAGGGCAGCACTTTCCCCTTAAAATTAGCTAATTTTTGGTAGATCTGACGCTAAAATACATGGTTTTTTTTAACAGCCCCAAGGTCGATTTACGATCTCTTATTTTCGGCACTCAAAAAATAGGAGAGGGTCCCTGCCCATTCCCTTTATGAGGCGCACAAACCCGATTTGTGGCAAATCCATTTATAGATGGCGCAGTTTTGAGAGTGCTTAATCCATTGCCTAATAGCGCAGATGTTTCACTACGAGTCAGACGATGCCTATGCTGAATTTGACTATTCAATGCACCTATAATTTAAAAAGTATTGACTATATAATCTTTTTATGCCTTACCATACAGAATCCAATTTACTGCCGAATTCGTAAACTAAAATAAATCAATTAAAGATAATAGACAAGAAAAAGTACAGGGTGTATCGAAAAAAACCGTAATTTTGGATTTTTTCATATTTTTTCGATCCGAAATTTTTTTTCAAAAATCCTAAAAATGACGGATATATGGGTAATTTTATGCGGGAAATCGATGGACATACAAAGAAAATATGTTTATACCAAATCTATTGTCCTCAACGCCCCCTTTAAAGGGAGGTCCAAATTAGGGCCCTTTTTCAAAAACATTTTTTTGAAAAATGACCTTCTAGGGGTAAAAATAAGGTGAGAAATCGATTGCGCACATCTCCATCGCGTGAAAATGATTCCTTCACATTGTTTTCGCGAAAATAGCACTATTTTTAACGTGAAACAGTGCTATTTTCGCGAAACAAGGTGAAGGAAGCATTTTCACGCGACGGGGGTGTGCACAATCGATTTTCACCTCTAGAAGGTCATTTTCAAAAAAATTTTTTTGAACGGCCCTAATTTGGTCCCCCTTTAAGAAATTTGGGTGGGCATGCCCCTTCCCCTGGATTTTATAACGTTACAAAAAACATACCGGAAGTGCGTGTATAAAATACATGCAATAAACGAATACGGGCGGTACTAAAATTGAGAATTTGAAGCAAATTAAAAAATATAAGAGCCATACCAGTTCCTCCTGGATCACCAGCATATTCCAAATAAACCGCAAATGCGGTAGCTATCCAGAACGGTGTCCAACACAAGAAATAAAAGCATGCAACCGCGAGTGTATACAGCGATATTCTCATCAACGGGATATGTGTAGCCTACAAAAAAGCTTGTTGAAATGCAACAGGGGTGTCAGATTTTGAAATTTTGCATAATCGAGTTCAAGTTGGACCGTAAAAGTAACTAACTTTTCAAAAAGTTTCTCTGAAATTTTTTCAGCAGGGAGTTTGTGAAGAAACTTTTTAAAAATTCGTTACTTTTACGTACCAACTTGAACTCAATTTCAAAATCTTGCACCCCTGAAATGCAGAGAGAGAAACGTGACTACCTTAAATTGTCGTGCATGCTGGCGTAACTTCCGTAGCAGCCTCGAATAAAAGAATGCCACCAAAAACAAGGGCACTAAATAACAAAGCACGAACAGGAACACCTAAAAACTTGTTTATAGTGCCATTTATCAAGTTGTACATACAGTAAACATAGTAAATACAGTACTGCTAATGTTGACCATAGTACATTTCTAAAATTTGAAGAAAAATTTTTGATTTAAAAAGGTTCAACAAATACCTCAATCCTCATTCGAGTAACCTTATGCGGTCCTGTTTGTTTTTCGAAGAGTATAAGTTCTCGAGCAGTAAAGCTAAGAAGCAGTGGGCACAGCGTTACTAACGCATATGCAGCCAAACCTGAAAGGTTGTTAGGGTGCGCGTTATCAGTCGTGCCGCGCTCGGCACGACGTTAGCAGTTGTGCCGTTGCACTACAGCACAACGTTAGCAGTTGTGCCATGAGTCGTGCCGGCACGACTCACAGCACAACTGCTAACGTCGTGCCGAGCGCGGCACGACTGATAATACGCACCCTTACAATTTCCAATGTTTTTACAAAGTTTCAAGGACCAGTAAGAGGTAAACAAGTTATTGGCAAAAAAATTTCGAGGCCGAGAGTCGAACTCGACACCAATACTGCAACGCTACCGACTCAGCCATTTGTACTTTTTCTCGTTATTTGTTCGGGAATCGATTCCCCGATAGCAACAACCCCCTGTAGAAAGTAAATAGACGTTTGCGCATGAATTTGAGCGAGACAAACCACTTTTTCCCTCGGGGGTAAAAAGTCACTTTTTACGAGCAGGTTCAAATCCCATCAGCTCAAGTCGATCGAGTACCATATCATGGGCCCCCACGACCACGCAGGGATGCCACCTAAAAAGGATGTTTTGGGTCGGGAATCCCCACTTTATGGTACTCGGTCTACTCCTCTCACCGAGCTAAGACGAACGGTATAAGTTGTTTTTAAAAATTCGATGCGTCTCGAATCGTGACTCAAGGTGTCTCGACCTTGTTTGAATTAGTTGGAGTATTGACACGAAACCCCTGAATTTAAAATTTTTTAAATATGCTTTTTTGTTTGTTTTTTCTTGATATATTTTATCGACAATTTCTGAGAAATTCGTAATAAACCAACTTTCTCATGGTCTTTTGTCGGAAAAAAGAATGGTGTAACATTACTTGCACACCCACTATTATAATATGTACATGTTTTCGTTGCAATCCGCAATAAAACAACTTTCTCATGGTCTTTTGTTGAAAGAAAGAATACATAAACTTTTTTGAATTTTTTGCGGAAAGATCGATTTTTTAAATTTTCATAAAATGAACATCGTAGCAAGTTTTTATAGCTAAATGAGACGAACAAAATGACATAAAAATTATCCAAATTGAATATTGTTTTGGGTTATTGAAACGAAAACATGAATCAGAATTTTCGTTTCAATAACCCAAAACAAGTTTCAAAATGGATAATTTTGGTGTCCTTTTGTTCGTCTCATTTAGCAATAAAAAATTTCTACAATGTTCTTTTATGAAAATTCAAAAAATCGATTTTTTCGCAAAAAANTTTCAAAATGGATAATTTTGGTGTCCTTTTGTTCGTCTCATTTAGCAATAAAAAATTTCTACAATGTTCTTTTATGAAAATTCAAAAAATCGATTTTTTCGCAAAAAAATTCAAATCAGTTTGTGTATTACAACGAAAACATGTACGCAAATTCAAAATTTCAAACGCAATTAGCTCGAAAACTACAACGATTCAGAACATGCCGTAAAAACAAAAAATGCTCTATTTTTCATGAACTTTTCGAATTTTTCAACAAAAAATGGCAACTTTTTTTCCACTCGACTAGTCGGGAATTTGGATAATTTTTGGTGAAAAATCATAATGGAGGACCGTGAACTGGTCCTTGAAACAATTCTTCTTGTTTGGCAATAAAAATTTTGTAAATCATACCGACGAGAATACAAATAGCTACAGAAGAAGAACGTAGCCACTTCCGTTGTGGGTGACAAACACCTGCAAATCTATCAAAAGACATGGCAGTGATAATTAACGCGGATAGAATTTTGCCAAAATTTTCTAGCACAGCGTGTAACTTACAGACGATGGAGCCGAACATCCAGAAACCGAGGATCTATACATATTTATTTTTAAACAAATTTCTAAACGGGTAGTGAAAACCTGGTCGATAACGGTGAAAGGCAAGGAGAGGCATACTCCAAAATCTACACATGAAAGAACTATAACATATATCAGCGTATTGTCGAGATG
>OZJO01001256.1:0-12625 GCA_900406225.1 Acrobeloides nanus
TTTGACGCATTTTTTTCAATTTTTTGACTCCCGAAAAATTTTTTCAGAATTTTTCGATGCGCGCAATCGATTTCTCGCGCCCGAAAACCCCCGAGTACCAAAAATCAGCCAATTTTGAGAAAAAAATTTTTCCGATTTTTTCTTCACGTCAAATGTCATGCTTAGGGAAACTAGCTCCGAATTTTTTATTAAAAAAATTATTGAAAAATCACACGTTTTATCCGAGATATAGCCATTTGAAGTTTGTCCAAAATGCCCATTTTTGCAAAAATTAGCTAAAAATTTATTTTGGCTCGAATGATGCAACCAAACTTGTTTATTTTATCGATAAGCTAATGTATAATCATTGCAACATAGCGCAGTAAATATATGCGAAAACACGTTATTTTTTGTATACTACCGTTTTTCGATACGGGAAATCGATTAGAGTAGGAATCAACTAAAAATTCCCCTGGGAAACATCGTAAAATTGATTCAATTTTTAAAAAGTTTGAGTTTCAACACGGAACCCTGATTTTCAGGCAACGATAATCTCTTTTTCGGATTCCTCGAATCCTATTCCACACTACTGAAAAAAAATTTCATCGAAAACGGATGAAAAATGATGAAATTAGAGCATTTTTTTGAGCCGCAAGGACTTAATTAACAACCCGATACATAAAAAATACTATGCTGAATATATGGAAATGTATAAAAATAGAAAAGAAAATCAATTTTATAGTCTAGAATGGGTGTTTACTAGTCATAACTCGGCGAGAATCATTTTTTTCAAATAATTTTTCTGTGGAAAAAATCTACAACTTTCTAGGATTTCAAAATATAGTCGCTCGAATAAATTCGAGCAAAAATTTTTAGTGAATTTTTGAATTTTTGCAAAAATGAGCATTTTGGGTCCAAACTTCAAATGGCTATATTTCGGATAAAACATATGATTTTTCAATAATTTTTTTACAAATAATCCTTTAGATTACCAGCAATCGAATGTGTGGTCGCCCGAAAAAATTCGGTTGAAACTCATGTTTTTATAATTTTTTTTAAAAAGTTGACAAAACCTAAGCCATGGTTAGTGTCCCTTTAAGGAAAATTTTGCAGTTTTTTGCCATTTTTTATTTTGCATTTGATTCTACAGACCCCTAGCTCTACTGTAACAAATTTAAAGCATTATAAAAATATTTATTCACCTTTCAACTTATTTTCACTAAAAACAACTAATAATAATTTACCTAAAACAAAACGAAGCACCCTATATACAAAATACAAAACAACAGCTGCTAATAAAATAGCTGGTAGTATAATATCCAGACAATAAAATTGCACAAAATTCAAATGTCTTCCTTCCATATCCAAATTAAGATCGGGTCCGAATTTAGCAGCAAATTCAGTATATTTCACAATCCTTTCTTCCGCCGACATCGGTTTTGCTGCTATCAATGCTGAGATGCGTTTGGCATTCTTTCTATAGGAGTCATCTTCTATGATCTTCTTCAAAGCTTCGGTTAATTTTTCAACTGTGAGTTCTTTCCGATTCAAAACTACAGCCATGTTTCGGTATTCGAGCATTTTTGAGTTTCTATGCTGATCCGCGAAAAGGGGGATCATTACCATAGGAACACCTTTGGAAGCTCCTTCTTGGACACTGTTCATGCCTCCATGGGAGACAAAGCCGAGAAGTTTTGGGTGCTCTAAAATTTAAGTGTGTATAAAGTGTATTCGGATTTGTTGAAAAACGGTGACTCCCAAAAGTTCATCGAAAAATTCCTCAAGATTCCCCATAAAATGTATGGTAACTGTCGTTTGGAATTGGGTTACCAATTCTGGAAAAAGGTTTTTATAAGTGCAATACATACCTAAAAGATCATTTTGAGGAACCCATTTGTCGGTAACAACATTTTCATATCCTTCAGCAATCTTGTGCTCATCTTTTTCATATTTCCATAAGAAGGTGATATCAGGAAACTTTTTGAAGGTCTCCAAGAAAACTTGTTTCACCTCTTGCGGCATGTTAATACTTAGAGCAACTGATCCAAATGAAACCAGGATAACACCCTTTTTAGATTTTTGCATGATGTCTTCGAATTTCTGAAAAACAAATATAGACATTTTATGACTGTGAAATTTTTACCTTTTCAAGGGGCTTAGCTTTAACTTTTCCAGTACCACCCATATAAACAACTTTGTGGGAAATCGGTCGAGGGAAGTCCACATGTTCGTCAACGTTAGCAAAATATAATGAGCTTTTAGCTACTTCTTCCTAAAAATTGTAAAATAAAAATTGGCCGGTTGAATCTTTGAAGAAAATGAGTTCATTTTTCAGAATCTACCTCTAAAATTTTGAAAACCTGGATTTTTCAAATTTTAGAGGTTTCTGGGATCAAGGAAACGTTTATATGATTTTTCATTTTTTAACCGATTTCATTAATGAAAAACACCATAGGATTATTTAAAAATTTTAAATTTTTTCGGCGAAAATTATGGAAAAAGAATCACCAATTTACAGTTTTTTAGCCATCTTATATATTTTTCTTTTTTAGTCTGTTTCTGCTAGACTTACATTAACATCAAAATTTTGTCCAAATTTCTTTTTCATGACATCAATTGCATTGCCACTAAACAGCTGATTCATTTTTGTTACCATAATAATGTTTTGAAACAGATTTTCAACTCTTTTAAAATAAGACATAGGACTTTTCACAGATGATATGATAGCTAAAATAATTTTTTATCATTTTTAAACAATTTTATCGGAGCTAGTATCAATTAGGTATCCATTGGACGTGAAATTTTTCGAAAAAATTTTGTTTTCATCATGTGGAATTGACCCCTCTAGGGGTAATTTTATGCGGGGAATTCGAATTTCACGTTTCCGAGACCTGAAAATCTTTCCCCGAATCAGGAAAAGGCTATTTATATGACTTATGACATGTGATTCTTGTCAAAAATGTGGCCCTACGTCATATAAATAGCCTTTTCTTGATTCGGGGAAAGATTTTCAGATCTCGAAAACGTGAAATTCGAATTCCCCGCATAAAATTACCCCTAGAGGGGTCAATTCCACATAATGAAAACAAAATTTTTTCGAAAATTTCACCTTCAGTGGAATACCTAATCGATACTAGTTCCATTTTTTCTTACTTGGTACAAAACTTGGCGTTTGTGGAATTCCAAATGCATTTCCAGTATTCTCAAAAATCCCAGAAGATGAAATGGTTATATAATTTTTGATACCAATAGTTTTTAAAAGTCCATAATAGCATAAGTCGAATGGTTCGCCTAGAGCTATATCAAACTTTTCATTTTCGAATTGTTTTATGAATTTGTCATCATAGAGTTGCTCTAAAAATATTTTTTTTTTAAATATGTAGCTTGTATTTTTCTTACTTTCACATAAATTTCCAAAAGCTGTACGTATAGTATACATCAGTTCCTGCATTTTTGAAAATCCTTCAAGCTCACCAGTCCAAATTTGTGTTTGCATATCTTCTGCTTTGACTGAAAAAAAGTCTCTTTCTCGAAGAACTACTTTGGCTAATTTCGTTCCATTTGTGACAACACTTTCATCTAGTATAGGAGCGTAGACTGTCTAAAAAATATTTTAAACAAAATTACAATGTGGACCGGTTTTAGGACAATTTGTACCAGAGACAATATGGTTTTATTACAATTTTTGAGAGAAAATCGCGAGAAAACATATGGGGGAGACCAAGGGAAAATTTTGAAAATTTTCAGGTACTTCCCCCTTTTCATTAAAAATTTCCTATTTTTTCGCCAAATTTGAACAAAAATTGCCAATTTTTAATCAAAATCATAATTTTCTGAGCACTTTCAGTTGAAAAACAAGCATTTAAAAAAATTTTGCCAGCGGAACTGTTGCTTGGTAAGAAATTATAACAATTACGGAGCTCGGCGACCAGAAAAAGCCGCAAAAAATTTTACTCCAAAAATTGTCCCATTCTCGTAGTTAGAGGTCTGGCTAAGCCAATATTGTGGGTACATGCTCCCAGTGCCCTCCCCCTCAATGGCTACGGGTAGGGGGCATACATGGGTTACTGTATTTTCTCATTTGGTATGGGATGGTTTTGGTTATTGTATATATATGGTACACATAAGTGACACCGAGATTGGTGTCTATGGAACAATCGTTTTTTTTTGCCCATCCCGATCAAAAACTTACAACATCATGACCAGCTCGAACTAAAATATCAGCAAGTTTACCCATAAAATTCACATGACTAACACCAAATTTGGGATTATAAACAAAAATCTTATGGGCAGCGGCCAAATCAAGAATAATGTATAACGCCAATAATAAAAGTTTCATTTTATTACACTATTAATAAATTGACTGTTCTAAAGTTATACTATGTCTACTTTATATAGAGAAATGATACAAAGTAGAGATTGGCCCGGCACAAACTCAAGCCTCTCTTATTGCAAAGCATAAACTTGACTGCACTTTTTGTGCTCGATCACAAACTATTTTTTCTTCTCCAGCCTCAGAACTATGTCTCTAATAGAAGAGCACAAAAAGTGTAGTCAAGTTTATGCTTTGCAATAAGAGAGGCTTTTATGTGCTAGAATTCTAGTTGTTGCACATGTGTTGATGATTTCACGTGAAGTTTTGATGACTTCAAAAATCAGCCAATTTTGAGAAAAAAAATTTTCCGATTTTTTCTTCACGTCAAATGTCATGCTTAGGGGACCTAGCTCCGAATTTTTTGTGAAAAATCGAATTTTGGTTGAAAATCGAAAATTTTGTTCAAAAATCGAATTTTTGTTGAAAATTTGAATTTTTTTGCTCAAAAATTGAATTTTTGATCAAATATCGAAATTTTGCTCAAAATCGAATTTTTGATGAAAAATTGAATTTTTTGTAAAAAATCTTTTTTTGCTCAAAAATAGAATTTTTTCTCAAAATAGAATTTTGCTCAAAAATCGAGTTTTTGATCAAAAGTCGAAATTTTGCTCAAAATAGAATTTTGGTTGAAAATCGAAAATTTTGTTCAAAAATTAAATTTTTGATCATAAATCGAAATTTTAATCAAAAATTAAATTTTGTTTCCAACAACGTGACAAAAAGTCCAAAAATGTGGCAACTGCCACGTTTTCGTGGCAATGTAACATCCCTAGTGTTCAAACTTCCACCTTGAACACTAACTCGCGACGGAACAATTATAACTTACTTCCCAATCCAACCCTTGATAAACGGAGCCAAAATCTCTCAATATTTGGCAATAAACTTATTCGCACTCTTGTAACCATCAAAGCCACGAGCTATATGATGAAGCATAATACGAACAAATTTATTCGTCTTCTTTCCACCAACAAAATAGTTCTTCTCTTCAACCGAATGAAACGGAACAATTACATAACAGCTGGGAGTCCAACCGCAACATAGAGGTCGGTGATCTTCTTGGAAAGAGCTCCTTTGTCGTGTTCGGTAAACGTTCTGGGAGTGTACCAGATGTTGTGAAGAGGCATCATTTAGAAAAGTAGTAAAGATCGTCACAAGAATGTCACAAAATTTGATGTTGTATTGGAAAATTTGTGTGCTTATATAGGGCATAAAACACGGGAGATTCTAGTTTCTCTTGATGATTTTGGATTGCATCAAGATAACGTTCAATTTTGACATCTTTTTGAAGCAAAAATAATTGCTTGGAATTTTCCGAAAAATTCAAAAAATGATGAAGTAAGCTCTTTTCACAAATCACCTAGATCGAGGCATCGACAAGTTTTTCATTAAATTTATTTTAGCCACTTTTTTCAACTAGAATTCTAGCACATAAAACTTGTGCTCTCGTCCTTTTCGAGCACTATTTTTTCTTCTCCAGCCACATGTGTCTCTATGTCTCTAATAGAAGATCACAACAAGTGTAGTGAAGTTTATGCTTTGCAATAAGAGTGGCTTTTATGTGCTAGAATTCTAGTTGTTGCACATGTGTTGATGATTTCAGGTGAAGTTTTGATGACTTCATAATGGTATATATATATAATGGTATAAACTTTATAATGGTATAGAGAATTTACGGTAAATTTAAATTTTGTTGAAAAAAGTTTATTGAATTTCTAAATTATGTCCACTAAGATTCCTAAGATTAAATTATCCAATGGAGTGGAATTCCCACTCTTTGGTTTGGGTACATGGGAGGTAAGTTATCGACCAGTATGGAGATTTGTGCTTTTTCTGCAAATTTTGACCTTTTTAGCTAAATTTTAATACAAACGTTATCATACTTGACCATTTGGAGCTAGTATACTTTGTTCCTGTCAACCGACAGGAGCAATAATGAAAAAAAGTTTTTTTTTGAATTTTTTTAACAAGTAACCCTTTAGGAGTAATTTTATGCGAAAAATCGTTTGCGCACATTCCCGAACCTTGAAAACGCTTCCTTGACCCTGATTCAGGGAAAGAATCGGTATATTGAAGCAAAAATTTCCCTGAATCAGGGTCAAGGAAGCGTTTTTAAGGTTCAGTAATGCGCGCAATCGATTTTTCGCATAAAATTATCTCTAAAAGGTTACTTGTTAAAAAAATTCAAAAAAAATTTTTTTCATTTTTGTCCCTGTCGGTTGACAGGAACAAAGTATACTAGCTCCGACCATTTATAGGTCCAGGATGTCCTGAGACCTATCCGGTGGTTCTAGGTCCACTCAACCCGGAGAACTCAACCCAGGACGAACATTTGCGGACGGACAAAATTGAATTTTTTGAAAAATTTGAATTTTCAAACGTTTCGTCCGCAAATGTCCCGTCCACAAAAGTTCGTCCGCAAATGTCTCATTCGCAAGTATCCCACCGCCTCTGCCCCCTATCCGGTATATTGTGTAGTGGCAATGACATAACCAGAGAGATCGATAACATGGCGACACTAGGATTTTATTTCGGGAGGGGAGGGAGGTCAAAATCAGAAAAAATTTTTCGATCCGCTTTTTTGGCGACCTTTTTTTGGTCGCCAAACTCAAAATTTTAAAGATATTTTTGGGCAAAACTTTATGTTTGCGATCAAAAAAAGATCAAAAAATTTTTTTCACAACTGTTAGAAAATTTTGGCACCGCCACTGTATGGAGGGGATGATAGTAGCTAGGTGGCGGAGGAATGGCATAAGTAGAATTTTTTTGGGATTTCGGGGGGGGGGCAACCCAGTGACGTAGCTGAGGGGGTCGGTCGACCAAAAAAGGCCATTTTTAAGCATTTTTTCCAAAATTTGGGCAAAAAACAAACTACCTTATATTCTTAAGGATCTGCCTACCCTTCCCCTTCAGCTACGTCACTGGGGCAACCCCCAAAATAGCCAAAAAACGACGAGTTTTTCAAAATTATGTTATCTCTATTATACTTGTAAAAAACTTTTTTTCAGACCTTCCATAACGCTGATGCTACGAAATTGATACCCGCCTTAGAAGCCGCCCTTGATGCTGGCTATCGCCACTTTGATACAGCACAGGCTTATGGCAATGAGCAAATCATCGGTGAATTCTTTGATGAAAAAATCAAAAGTGGTAAAATCAAACGATCGGATATTTTCTTAACAACAAAAGTAAGAGTAGATTTTTGTAAAAAGTTTTAAAAATTTTCAGCTAGCTCCATTGTTCCACCACCCGGATGGTACTGAACAAGTTATTCAGAAGTCGTTGGAGAACTTGAAAACTGATTATATAGATCTCTTCTTGATTCATATGCCCTTCGGGTTTGAGGTATGGTCTGTTTNACTGAACAAGTTATTCAGAAGTCGTTGGAGAACTTGAAAACTGATTATATAGATCTCTTCTTGATTCATATGCCCTTCGGGTTTGAGGTATGGTCTGTTTTCTTGACACTTGACGCCCAATTAAGGCTCGCCGACCTTTTTTAGTTTAAGTGAGAAACGGAGGTGGGACGGAATATTTTTACTAATCGAAAACCTACAGGGTGACGCATAAAAAACCGGATACTTTAAAAAATTTCTGATGCCTGAAATAATTAGACAAAGAAGCCTGATACTTGAAAGGGTCAGATTTTTTGTGCGCCACCCTGTAGCAAATAAATTTTTTAGTCACTTGCTTTTAACAGCGAAGGCCCTGATTTTGATAAAAGTGTCATTCAAACAATCCCTCATATCGACACTTGGAGAGTACTGGAAAAGTATTACAAACTTGGCAAGTTCAAAGCCATCGGCATCTCTAACTTTAATCAGAAACAAATTCAAGATCTCTACGACAAGGCCGAAATTAAACCGCACAATCTTCAGGTATATTTTTTTGTTAATTTTATGAGATCAATAGATTTTTAGTTGGAATGTCACATTCTTCATCCCCAACACGAGCTTTTTGCTCTTGCTAAAAAATTGGGTATCACTTTTACATCATATGCAACTTTGGGTTCTCCTGGAAGACCCAACAAAGATCCGAATGATCCCAATCCGACAGAGGTTCCATTAGTGTTGGAGTTGTCGAAGAAATACAAAAAAACGCCATCTCAGGTACGCCCTTTTTAAAACCAGCTGTTTTTCCCAAAATTTTGAAAAAATTTTCAGAGCTTATGTTAGATTTAGGCTTAAGCTTAGGCCTATGCTTACAAGTAAACATTCGCTACTTCGTTTTTTAGATTTTTTCAAATATGGCTTAAAAAATCTCTAAAATCGAGTACATTAAAATAAAACAAAATTAGATGCAACGCGTTTACCGTTGTGGAGATATTTGAGGGCAAAGTTGGCAATTTTTACTACTTTTTAACTTAAGGAAAGTTTTATTGTTTGATAACTAAGTCTAAACATAGGCCTTAGGCCTATGTTTAGACTTAGTCTTAGGCATAAGCTTAGGCTTAATGGAAGAGAAGCGTATCTAATGATTGAAAACTATTCACATGCTTGCCTAAAATAAAATAAAAATTCAATTTTCTACATTTTAGATCCTCCTTCGTCAAATGTTACAACGAGGTATCGCTGTCATCCCAAAGAGTACAAACCCAGATCGACTTCGACAAAACATTAACATTTTTGATTTCGAACTTAGCAAAGAAGATATGGCAAAATTTAATGAAATCAAAACCAAAAAGTGGTTGTTTCAATCTTTCTGGGAAAAGTTGTGAGTTAATTTTTTCAAATGTTTAACCCTAAAATTTAAATTTTTAGTGGTAAAGGTCACCCTCAATATCCGTTTGATGAATATTAAAATTGGACAATGGTACAAACAAAAATAGATTAGTAAAAAATCTGTTTATTTTTTGAATATTTTTGAATAAATTTTACAAAAGAACAATAATACAAAATTAAAAAGTTTTTTTAGCCCATTTTTGCCGACAACTCGTCTGTTCGATGATTTTTACACAAAAATACTATAATAAATATAAAAAATTTTTTGTTACATAATTTAAAACGGATGGGCCATATATGACCCAGTCGGCAATGTGCAGTAAAAATACATTATTTTAACGTTTAATTAAAGTTTTGGAGCTACTACGCCTGGTGTGGGGCGCACTTAACAGGGATAAAAATGCTGAAGTAAAAATGTCAAAAAATTTTTTAACAAGTGACTTCTTAAGGGTAATTTATGCGGGGAATCGATTGCGCGCACTTCCAAACCTTAAAAAATGCTTCCTTGACCCTGATTCAGGGAAATCGGTGTATTGAAACGGAAATCAAATATTTTTGGATTTTTACGAGAAAATCATTGATTCTTAGGTTTTCTAGAAGGGGAATCAATTGCGTTCACTTCCGTACCGTGAAAATGTGGGGTCATAGTTAATTCAATTTTTGACATTTTTACTCCATTTTTTTTCCTGTTAAGTACGCCCCCAGGCGTAGTAGCTCCAAGGTTTTATTAACCCGTTTTTGCCCGTAAATCCTATGCTATTACATATAAGTAGGATCGAAAAAAGGACTTCAAATTCGTGTTCAGCTACCTCAAAAACGGGGGTATACGTTGGTTTCAATGAACCAAAGTATCCAAAAAATCGAGTTTTTGTTGAAAATCGAAAATTTTGCTCAAAACTCGAATTTTGGTTGAAAAATTGAATTTTTTTGTGAAAAATCGAATTTTTGTCCAAAAATCGAGTTTTTGATCAAAAATCGAAATGTTACCCAAAATCGAATTTTGGTTGAATAATTGAATTTTTTTGTGAAAATCGAATTTTTGCTCAAAAATAGAATTTTTTCTTAAAGGGGGGGGGGGGGGGANTTCTTAAAATAGAATTTTGCTCAAAAATCGAGTTTTTGATAAAAAGTCGAATTTTGGTTGAAAATCGAAAATTTAGCTCAAAAATCGAACTTTTGATCATAAATCGAAATTTTGCTCAAAAATTAAATTTTGTTTCCAACAACGTGGCAGCTTGGCAAAAAGTCCAATAATGTGACAAATGCTACGTTTTCTTGGCAAATAACACCCCTAGCGTTCAGACTCCCACCTTGAGCACATACTGGCGATGGAACAATTATAAACTTACTTCCCAATCCAACCCTTTGTACTTGATAAACGGAGTCAAAATCTCTTCATATTTGGCAATAAACTTATTCGTACTATTGTAATCATCAAAGTCACGAGCTATATGAAGAAGAATAATACGAACAAATTTATTCGTCTTCTTTCCACCAACAAAATAGTTCTTCTTTTCAACCAGATGAAATAGAACAATTATATAAAAGCTGGGAGCCCAACCGCAACATAGAGGTCGGTGATCTTCTTGGAAAGAGCCTCTTTGTCGTGTTTGGTAAACGTTTCGGGAATGTACCAGATGTTGTAAAGAGGCATCGTTTAGAAATGTAGTTAAAAGAATGTCAAAAAATTTGTATTGGAAAATTTGTGTGCATATACAGTAGAGAGCAAAAACCTTTAGACTGAATCGAATTTTTGCATTTTTTATACATTTTATTCAATTTCAACTCGACTAAACAAAAATAACGAACAAAAACAATATAATAACACAAAAAACACGACTAATATTTAGTTGGGTAGCCCTTTGCCTTGATCACGGCCTTCATTCTTTTAGGCATTGATTCCACCAGTCCTTGGAGGGTGTCCACAGGTATACGGTTCCATTCCTCTTGCAGCGCTCGGAACAGCTCGGTCTTGTTGCTGAAGTTTCTTCCGGCGACGCGGCGCTTCAATATCTGCCACAGGTGCTCGATGGGGTTCAAATCGGGGCTCTGACTCGGCCACTTCATCACCGGGATGTTGACTCGTGGGTGCCGGAACCAGCGCTTTAAGAGACTCGACGCGTGCTTAGGATCGTTATCTTGCTGGAATTCGTCGAAATAAGCTTTCTCAATTCGTCACTTTTATATTTTCCTGGCATTTTTAAACTATAAAAATATTATATAAACCAAAAATAATCAACTTCACACGTGTACAAACACCCCCCCCCCCAAAATTTTGACCCTTTGCGCGCGGAACATAAAATTTCGATTTTATGCNTATGTCTTCTGCTTTTTCACCACGTTGCTTTGCTTCGACAATAAGCTTTCTCAATTCGTCACTTTTATATTTTCCTGGTATTTTTAAACTATAAAAATATTATATAAACCAAAAATAATCAACTTTGATGCAAAAAAAGAGAGAAAATGTATAAAAAATGCAAAAATTCGATTCAGTCTAAAGGTTTTTGCTCCCTACTGTATAGGGCATAAAACACGAGTAATTCTAGTTTCTCTTGATGATTTTGAATTGCATCAAGATAATCTTGAATTTTGACATCTTTTTGAAGCAAAAATATTTGCTTGGGATTTTCCGAAAAATTCAAAAAATGATGAAGTAAGCTCTTTTCACAAATCACCTAGATCGAGGCATTGACAAGTTTTTCATTAAATTGATTTTAGTCACTTTTTCGAGCAGATGCCAGTTGGTGACATTGCCAGTTGGTGACATAAAATCTCTGCCAGTTGGTGACATAGATTTATGTCACCAACTGGCAAATTTCTCAATTGCCAGTTGGTGACATAAATTTACATAAATCTATGTCACCAACTGGCAATGTCACCAACTGGCAATTTTCTCAATTGCCAGTTGGTGACATAAAATATACAACAGTTGGTGGCATAAATCTTTATCACGACTAATGATGTCACCAGCTAATAATTTTCATTGTATCAGTTGGTGGCAAGCTTTACTTATTTTATAAAAAGTTTTTAATTTTAAATTTATGTGTTGATAAAAAATTTCGTTATTTTTTGATGTTTTATTTAAATGCGCTTGCAAAGTAGTGAAAGAACAGCATTTGTTGGAAATAAATAAAACAAGGGAGTAGCTACTGAAAGAGAAGGGGTTAAAAGGGTCCATAGACCTTTTAGTTTGTTTTGAAATTTAAACTAAAAATTCAACTAAAACTGAAAAAGTACAGGGTAGCGCCTAAAAACCGCGCTTTTTTATTAAGGGGAACACGATGGCGATATTATTTTTTAGCAAAAATTAAAGATTAGGAGTTACTCCCTAAAAAATCAAAATTTTATAAAAATTTAATTTTTTCAAAAATTTTTAGCGAAGGTATTTTTTAATGTAATATTTTTTTATGGCTCATGCAAAGGTAGTCGAATATCCGGCTTAGGGCCTAAGCCTAAGGCCTAAGCCTAAGGCCTAAGCCTAAGCCTAAGGCCTAAGCCTAAGGCCTAAGCCTAAGGCCTAAGCCTAAGGCCTAAGCCTAAGGCCTAAGCCTAA
>OZJO01001256.1:12725-27634 GCA_900406225.1 Acrobeloides nanus
AAAATACAAAAGACCGTTTGTCAAAAGCTAAAAGACTTAATGACTTAGAGCCGGTCCAAGTTTGGTCAAAAATTGTCTTTTTCCACCAACTTCTAGGGGGCATAGCGCCAAGGGGAAAGGTCGCCGGATCGGGAGCCCAAAACTAAAGTTGCATAACTCGGTGAGTTCTATCAGAATATCCACTTAAATTTTCGTTCAGCGACAAAAAATTTTTTGTGACATGCCCTTCTTCTCAAAGCTCGATTCTATCGCGGAACCTGTTTTAAGCTCTCTATTTCTATTATTAACTTACCTCCTAACAATACGTTTCATATTATTTCACATGAACATACACGCGGATCTTTTGTTGCTCAAGAGGCTCAAGATATTATCGCCGTGTAGGAGGACGACTCTACTAGCGATCATACAAGTCAAACCCGGTTCAATCAGTTCTGCCCAGACGGCTCCTAATCCGAGTCCAGACTCATAGAAAAAAGCTAATGTTATAGGATGTCAAAGGCGTGACCTATTATGAGCTACTAGAGATCTTACTATCGCTGCTATATACAATCAATACTTTGGTAACCTGTATAAGTCTGTTTGGACAAAAAGCCTAAGATCATAGTTCAGCATAACAACGCTCGACATCATACCCCAAAGTTGACTCGATTTAAACTCTAAAAGCTGGACTGGGGGAAGTGTCACTCCACCCTGATATAGTTCAGGTCACGTCTGACTACCGCTTGTATCGGGCTCTACAAGCTGAACTCGATGCGAAACCATGTGAAATATAAAGATGACAAAGTCAGTCTCAAAACAATTTTTGATCAAAAGTCTCGTATATTAGAGACAGTGACGTAGCCACAGGGGAGGGGGGTACCAGGGGTACTGGTACCCCCCGCCCTTACGGGCCGAAGGCCCGAAAAAACATAAGGGTCCCCCTTATGATTTTTTAGAAAGCAGGCTTGGTACCCCCCTTAAAGGACCAGTCCAGTAATTTACAATCATATGAAAAAATGATATATTCGGAAAATTCAAGAAAAATGGAGCATTTTTTGCTTTTATGGTATAGTCTGAAAAACTCGTCGTTTCGAGATATTCGCATTTGAAAATTACAATTTTTTGCAAAAAAACATTTAAAAAAATTTGAGATTTTCGATGATCTTTTTTTAACAGTTGACTTTGAAATACTAAGGATTTCAGAAATCTGACGCTCAGAATATCCATTTTCATGCATTCGAATAATAGCTGGTCGAAAATGTTTCATGTTGCCTTAAAAACGTAGCTTTTTAAGAAATTTATCGGTAACCTTGGTAAAAAAATCGCAAATTTAAGTATGTAAAATTCGAAATTTTTTGCTAAAAACATCCGGAAAAGAAACTAGAGGAGGCGAGCTATATGCAGAAAAAAAGATCATCGAAAAATCTTTTCGGGAAGCCGAGAAAACGCGAAATAAAAATGTGCCCGGTTTTTTGTGAGACACCCTGTAGAGTTCGCCTAACCGAACTGAACCGAACCGCGAGATTTTAAAAATCGGTATGCATCGGTCGAACCGAAAATTTTTAAATCGATTCGAACCGATCTAATGATTTTACGAACCGATTCAACCAAATATTTATAAAGTTGGGAAAAATTATTTCTAAAACTTAAACAAAATTTGAGTAAAAAATATTCCAAAAAGTCTAAATATCTTTTTAATCAACTAAATTTTAGGATAAAATTCTAACAACGGTTCGGAATTTTTTTAATCAGTTCGAACCGAGATAGATTTTAAAAATCGATTCGAACCGGTCGAACCGAACCGATAAAGTTTTAAAAATCATACACTTTGAAAAATGACCTTGACCGCGACATTCTACGAAACGTAGTGCACGGGTGCATGTTACGGGAAAATCTGTTTTTTCGGGAATATCTGATTTTCCCGGGAAAATCAGATTTTCTCCTAGCGCCTTTTCTAGCACCTCTGCTAGCGCCTCTGTTAGCGCTTCTTCTAGCGCATCTTCTAGCGCCTTCCCGGGAAAATTTGAACTGATCAGATTTTCCCGGGAAGGCGCTAGAAGAGGCGCTAGCCGAGGCGCTAGAAGAAGCGCTAAAAGAGGCGCTAGATTGGGTTCGGGAAAATCTGATTTTCCGGAAAGCTAGAAGAGGTTCAGGCCCAAATCGCATTGAGGGGTCCGAGAAAACGAGTGAAAAATGCCGAAATTAGATGTTTTTGTTTGAGCCACCAATACTTATGAAAAAAATACTTGTAAAAATCGTAAATTCTTATTTTTTTATTTACATAAAAACATTTATTTTCTATCTTGCCAATAAATTTTTTATTTACTTATATATGTTAGCTTATTTTGAGTATGGATCGAGCTCTACAAAATTAAAAAGGGTCCCCTTATGTTTTTACCGGCTAAAACGGTTGATGATGATGAGGGGGTATAGACGTTCATTAGTGATGCGTCGAAGTCGTGACTTCGATGTCGACTTCAACCCTTCCGATTTCGACTAAAACGAAGTTGTGATTCTTCCGGAAGACCAAAAATTTTTAAAGGGGGAACCATTTGGGGACGAAGCGTGAAAATGTTTGCTTCACTTTGTTTTCGCAAAAATATCGATATTTTTGGGGTCTAAATTGCGGTCAATCTCGAACGAAATATTTTTTATCACGATATAACCTATATAGGAGTAAAATCGTGTGAAGAATCTATTGCGCGCACGAACGAACCGTGAAAAAGCTTTTTTAGCTTTGTTTTCGGCAAAATATCGATTTTCAATACTTAGTTCGCCGGACTTTTACCCCTATATAAGTTATATTGTGATAAAAAATATTTTGTTCGAGATTGACCGCAATTTTGACCCCAAAAATATCGATATTTTCACGAAAAAAAGATGAAGCAAGCATTTTTACGCTTCGGGAGTGCGCGTAATCGATTCCTCGCATGATTTTACCCCTATATAGGTCATATCGAGAAAAATTTTTTTCGGAGATTGGCCCCCAAATAGTTCCCTCTTTTAAAGGAGGAGGGTGCAAATTATGACCCTTTCTCCAAAAAATTTTTTTGAGAAATGACCTTCTAGGGATGAAAATAGGGTGAAAAATCGATTGCGCACATCCCCGTTGCGTGAAAATGCTTCCTTCTCCTTGTTTTCGCGAAAATAGCACTATTTCACGTTAAAAATAGTGCTATTTTCGCGAAAACAAGGTGAAGAAAGCATTTTCACGCAACGGGGATGTGCACAATCGATTTTTCACCCTATTTTTACCCCTATAAAGTCATTTTCAAAAAAAAATTTTTTGGAGAAAGATCCCTAATTTGTACCCCCTTAGATTTCCTTGTTTTGCATAAAATTTTTGACAAATAAAAATCATAATATAGTCGGCGTCAATCCTCGTTATTTCTACAGACGCGTGATTGCGAAATCTGCAAGTTTGAATTTGCGTTTTCTTGAAGCGAATTGCCTGAATGCTGCTATTTGATTGCACTGTAATCGGGAAAAATCGTGTTTATGCCTATGATATTTTGTTGTAGATCGATTGAACTCACCAGTGTTTTTTTTTGTTCCAAGAACAGTTTTAAAACACGATTTCTGTAAAAATCGACCTTTCGAATGTACACTTTTTTGTGATGGGAAAAATTTTTTCCCGAAAATGGGTTACCCTATTGTTTTCGACTATGCTGAGTCCGAAAATCACAAAATTTTGATGGATTTCATGATTAGATTTTCCTGTGCTGCCATCCGGTATATTGCTCATGTCCTTATCAAGATCATGAAATTCAAATGGGTTTATCTCGGGATCTATAAATGCTAGTGACATGATCTTGGGTTCGCTGAGCTCGTCTGATCATGTACTTTCTTAGTTCTAAAGATCATAAGGCTTTGTTCCCTATTAAAAAACGAGCTAGACGACGATCTTTGAAAGTATCGCTAATTTTTGACGCACTAAATTATATAGATATCGTCTTAGAAAAAAATTAAGGACTTTTCCTGGGTACTTCTCTTCGGTTTTTATTACTACTATATGCAAGCAAGTTTTTAAAAGTCATTTTGATTCAAAATCCAAGGAGCAAAAAATTCAAAACCTTGTCCGAAGCTCTATACCATCGATTTTACGTGCATTTTTTGAATTTTCTAACCTGTCTAAAACACCCAAGATAATTTTTTTCGGTCAAAATTTCTTTCTGGTAGATGTATTTCAATATGGAGAACATTTCTAGCGTGATTTCGAAAAAATCTGAGAAAAAATTTTTTTCGATCTCATTCCTACTCCCACATGTAAAAATGGCTCAAGTAGAAATGAGATCGAAAAAAATTTTTTCTCAGATTTTTTCGAAATCACACTAGAAATGTTCTCCATATTGAAATACATCTGCCAGAAAGAAATTTTGACCGAAAAAAATTATCTTGGGTGTTTTAGACAGGTTAGAAAATTCAAAAAATGCACGTAAAATCGATGGTATAGAGCTCCGGACAAGGTTTTGAATTTTTTCCTCCTTGGATTTTGAATCAAAATGACTTTTAAAAACTTGCTTGCCTATAGTAGTAATAAAAACCGAAGAGAAGTACCCAGGAAAAGTCCTTAATTTTTTTCTAAGACGATATCTATATAATTTAGGGAGGTCAAAAATTAACGATACTTTCAAAGATCGTCGTCTAGCTCGTTTTTTAATAGAGAACAAAGCCTTATGATCTTTAGAACTAAGAAAGTACATGATCAGACGAGATCAATGAGCCCAAGATCATGTCACTAGCATTTATAGATCCCGAGATAAACGCATTTGAATTTCATGATCTTGATAAGGACATGAGCAATATACCGGATGGCAGCACAGGAAAATCTAATCATGAAATCCATAAAAATTTTGTGATTTTCGGACTCAGCATAGTCGAAAACAATAGGGTAACCCATTTTTGAGAAAAAATTTTTCCCACCACAAAAAAGTGTACACTCGAAAGGTCGATTTTTACAGAAATCGTGTTTTAAATTTTTAGTGCGAAAGGTCACCCTCAATATCCGTTTGATGGATATTAAAATTTGGCAATGGTACAAACAAAGAATAGATCAGTAAAAAAATTTGTTTATTTTTAAATAAATTTTACAAAAGAACGATAATACAAAATTTAAAAGTTTTTTTATAACTAACTTTTTCTTGACTAACAATTGTAAGACTTAGTCAAGTTGACTTAAATGATTTTGGTCGGCCACCGAAAAAGTTTGAGTTCTTTGTAACAAACTTCTTTTGAGGCACGATGTGGTATTTGAAAAAGCGATAGGGCTAAGACAAGGATTATGGTTAGGGCTAGGGCTAGTTCTAAAGCTAGGGCTTATAATGATTGAACGTCGTAAAAAGCAAAGTTTGTACTTTCGTTTTCAAGTTTATTTTAGTAATTTAAAAAAATTTTACTTTTAGAAAAAACTTTTTATGAGGAGTTGTTAATTGTTAGTTTAGAATTAGATCATGTCAGGTGGGGGCAAAAGTTTGGGGGACAAAACGTCCAAAGGTTCGGGGACACCCAACAAAAGTTCGGGGACAACCAACAAAATTCGGGGACACTACCATTGTCGGATTTTGCGTTTTTTGCATGGAAAACACCGAAAAACGCAAAATCCGACAGTGGTAGTGTCCCCGAATTTTTGTCGATTGTCTCCGAATTTTTGTCGGTCTGTCCCCGAACGTTTTTCCGCGAACTTTTTCTCATGATAGAATCTATTTTTCCAAATGTAAATTCGTAGAACACAGTGGCGCAAAAAAGGGGAAAGCTTCCCCCCCCCAAATCTGAAAAAATGAAACATTTTTCCTAATGGTCCCTCTTATGACCAAGATAAATTTTTGAAATTTTTTTGGGACTTCCCCCCTCAAACCAAAACCCACGCCGCTGGTAGAACATATTTTAAAAGGATCAAACAATTTTTCAGCAACGCATAAAAATGTTCCAATATTTTCAAGTGATGAATAAATAACATGCGCGATAAGGATCATCAAATTATTTAGCGCCAACCCAACATTTCAATCGATTTTCTAACACTTCATGCGTGACAAGTAGTTTTCTTATCTATTGTTAAAGTTTTCTGAAAAAAGTTTAACAGCTCCACTTATCTAAGAAATTATTCTCAAAAAAAGTTTGTTGGTCATGGACAATTGTTTATGCTCTGTTTATTATTTTATCGGCTATTTCAATTATGAAACTATGAGCTCTCGATTATTTAATTTCTTTTTGCTTTCAATAATTAAGAGAAGATATCTAGAAAGTTCGAACCTAGGGTGGCCGTAGTGTTAAACGGCTCGAGCGCCATTTAGTTTGACTTTATTTAGTGAGATTAACGAATGGAAAAGTTGTTGAAAGTCATTTTGAGCCAATCTACGGAACCCCTTTTCGAATCTTGTCCGAAGATCAAAAACCTGATTTTACGTTGATTTTTTGAATTTTCTAACCCGTCTAAAACACCCTAGATAATTTTTTTCGGACAAAATTTCTATCTGGCCGATGTATTCCAATATGGAGAACATTTCTAGTGTGGTTTTGAAAAAATCCGAGAAACTTCCTTTTTTCATGGTGATCGTCGTTGTAAAAATTTCACACAGTTTAGAAAATTTAAAAAATCAACTTAAAATCAGGGGACAGATGCTTAGTTCTGGAACCGGAAGTTGGAGATTGGAAGTAAAAACTTCCGACTTCCGGTTCCAATTTAGTGCAAATTTTCCAAATCGTAGTTTTTACTTCCGATTTCCGGTTCCGGAACTAAGCAACGGCCCTACGTTTTTGGGCACTATAACTTTCGCCACGAATCTCGCTACGCTAACTTTCGCCACGATAACTTTCGCGAAAGTTATTGTGGCGAACATGAAACGTGGCGAAAGTATAGTGCCGATTTTTGATCTTCGGACAAGGTTAGAATGTAAAAGGTTCCGCGGGTTGACTCAAAAATGACATTCAAACTTTCCCATGTGTTAGGGCCTCCACTAATTCGACTCGAAAGCGTCGAGACTGCACTAATTGCAAGTTGGGGGAGCACTAATTGCAAGTAGTGCTCATCTCGACGTCAAAACGCGTCGAGACGCAAAATTTAAAGCGAGAATAACTTTTCAGAGTCAACGAATTTTCGAATGTGATCTTTTGCAATTTTATTCATCTTTTGTTGAGCTATAAATTTGCTGAAGACCACATTCGAAAATTCGTTGACCCTGAAAAATAAAACCGTCTCGACGCCGAGAGCGCAATTAGTGCTACAATTGGTGCTTCCATTTGAATTAGTGGAGGCCTTTAATCTCACTGAATAAAGTCAAATTAAATGGCGCTCGAGCCGTTTAACACTAGGTTCGAACTTTCGAGAATCGTCTCTTAAACATCAAGACAATTTTTTTCTTTAAGAAAATTTTTATTTTATTGTTCTTCTGAGCTATACGGACTATTCTGGACTACATGTTGGCCAATTTGACTTTAGATGATATTTACCACCCAAAATTGGCAAAATTTTATTATGCTAGTCAATGGCTATCGTTTATTCTCGGCAATTTGGTCATATTTCCTGCTATTTATATTGTTTTAACAAAATCTAGAAAAGCTACAAGCTTCAAATATCTCTTGATCTATCAACTTGTAGCATGCCATGTTTTTTGCGTGAGTTTGTTTCTAGATTCATATGTTCCTTTATTTCCAATTCCAGTATTTTATTCTGTAAGCCTATTTGTATTACCAGACTATATTAAATTAATTATGCACTTATTTCTTAGTATAGCGGGTATAAACTCGTATTTTCTCATGGTTTTTTACAGAATGACATATGCTTCAGTGTTTAGTCGTTTTCAGCCATTTTTTGAAGATACGAAGAAAATGGTAGCTGTTATGTTTGGATTTTTATTGATTACCTCTGGTGTAATTGTTAGTAAGTGATTAAACCAAATAATTATACAGGGTGAGTCAAAAGTCCTCTACCATTCGTTTAAAGGGTGAGTCAAAAGTCATCTACCGTCGATGGTAGATGACTTTTGACTCACCCTGTAGATAAAAAAATCAGAGATGTGGACAAAGATTTGCGGTTAACTTTTTATTGAAGCGAAAACTTGCTATAAGTGTCTATATAAAAGTTGTAGGGCGGATCACAAGCTTTATCATGAGTGGTCAACCATTTCTTAATTCAATTCCTACGAAGAGCTAGACTCTAAACACTAAATAGATACTTTTCTAAAAAAGTACAGGGTGAGTTAAAAGTCATCTACCATCGATGGTAGATGACTTTTGACTCACCCTTTAAACGAATGGTAGAGGACTTTTGACTCACCCTGTACAGTTTATAAAAGAGCATACCACCGTGAAAAATATTCAAAATTTGAATAAAAATTGGAAAATTTGGGTAAAAAACATAAGGGTCCCCCTTTCAAAAATTTTGGGCAAAAACATAAGGGGGACACTTAGGTAAAATTTCCAATTTTTTCATTTCGGGAGGGGGCTACATCTCCCTTGCCTTCCCCCTAGATACGTCCCTGCAGTGGCGTAATTTCAATTTTGGCGTGGGAGGGAGCACTTCAAAAATTTTTTGTCAACCTTCAATTTTGGCGACCTTTTTTGGTCGCCATCTCCAAAATTTTTGCCAAAAAATGCCGTTTTTTACTATAATTTTGAGCCGAAGGCGAAAATTGACGTTTTTAAGCCAAAAATGGTCAAAATCTGACGATTTTTGGTCAAAAATTGATAAAAAAATATATATTTTTTACTAAAAATTGACAAATTTGAGTAAAAAACATAATGGGGGACCCTTATGTTTTTTGAAAATTTTGAGAAAAAATAGTTTGAGGGACCAAGATCATACATGGGCACGCCCATGTATGATCTTGGTCCCCCAAACTATTTTTCACCTGGGGGATTGTGGGTCGGGGTTGGGATGTAGGATGTGGGGGGACGTAGGATTTGGATCAGAAGGCTGGCAAATTGAGTATTGATAGTCGAAAAGTAGGTTGCTTGGAGCAGCATATTTATTTTTGAGAAAAAATATTTTTTAAATTTGTCAATCTTTTTTTTGGTCCCTTTTTTCGACTCCATCGGGAGGGGGACCGAATGAGGGTTGTGGATTTTTTTGAAAAGTCCACCTGGGGGCTTGTATGCCCATGTATAACCAAGAGGGTAAAAAATTTTTTTGGCCATACGGAGGAGTATCCCAGTGCTTCCCCCTGTAATTACGCCACTACGTCCCTGGTATTCGATAAATGACATTTTTGGTTAAAAAATTGCAAAATTTTTTTTAAAAAACTGACAATTTGGATTCGGGGACATAAAAGATTGCTAAAATTTGTCCCTTCTAACGAAAATTTGATTTGGTTCTTTAGTGGTGGAGGGGGCGGAGTGGAAAATTTTTGAAAAAAACATTGTTTTTAGTGCCGTTTTTCTTCCTTCCATATGACTCTAGTCAGTTAAAACAAGAATTGTTTCTCCAATATCCAGTATTACAAGAACTTATCAAATTTGAACCAACAATCACTGTTTCACCTCAAACAATTTTGCCAAATGATCCTATCTTAGCCGCATGTTTATATATTTATTCCATCTACATTCCTTGTTTTTATTTATCTACCATATTTTTATACCTCTCAATCGTCTTCTATGCATCCAAATTTAAAGATTCGATGAACCCTAAAACGTATAAAAAATATTTGATTGTTGTTAGGGCACAAACTGTACAATTAATTTCTACTACAATTCTTATGATGGTGCCTTATGCGCTGCAATTCTTCTCATTTCTATTTGAAAGTCGATCGGGAAATTTAATCTCTGCGATATCATTCTTTTTTCCTACTTATAATTTGTTTGTTGAAATTTTAGCATTATTTTATTTTGTTAAACCATATAGAGATTATTTAAAAAAGAGAATATCCAGGCAGGAGTATCAGATGTCGGCAACCAGAGATGTTTTGGAACAAGTTCAGGGATTGGATCGTGCAAAAGTAAAAATTACGAAAACATAACAAATAAAAAACTAGGCTTTATTGAGGTCTGGATACTAATATTTATATCAAATTAATTATAAGCAAAGAATTTGTGAATTTAATATTGTTAATAATTCTTTTTTTATTATAAAGATAAAAAATTTTAAAATGATGGTTACGCCAAAAGTTTTCGGACCCGACCGGGACTCGAACCCGGACATCCTGGTTACTGTCCAAATGCACTACCATTGTGCTACCGAGACCTCAACTGATGCCCGTTAGTTGGTTCACCAATTAACGGGCATCAGTTGTAGATCTCGGTAGCACAATGGTAGTGCTCTTGGACGGTAGCCAGGAGGTTCGGGTTCGGTCGGGTCCAAAAACTTTTGCTTAATTAAAAAAATTTCGGAGCTAGTCCGGCTGGCGGGACCAAGTGACGTTCAAAAAAAATTTTTTTTTGAATTCCCGAAGCGTGAAAATGCTTCCTTGACCCTGATTCAGGGAATGGGGGTGGGTGTATTGAAGCGAAAATCAAACATTTTCGGATTTTTATAAGAAAACCATCGATCCTTAGGTTTTTCTAAAAAAAAATTGATATTTTCCCTGAATCAGGGTCAAGGAAGCATTTTCACGCTTCGGAAATGCGCGCAATCGATTTTTCGCATGATTTTACCCTATATAGGCTAAAAATCGAGAAAAAATTTTTTTTCGGAGAATGACCCCCAAATGGCTCCCCCTTTAAAACATTTTCTAGTTGGACCCCCCCTTTAATTGTTAATCTAGGACTAGATCATAGAATCTATTTTTATAAAATGTAAATTCGTTGAACATATTTTAAAAGGATCAAAAAATTTTTCAACAACGAATAAAAGATGTTCCAATCTTTTCAAGTGGTGAAAAAATACACATGCGCGATAACAATCATAACTTACTTAGCGAAAACCCAACATTTCAATCGATTTTCTAGCACTTCATGCGTCAAATTGGCTGAACAAAGTCCATTCATCTAAGTAATTATGCTCAAAAAAAAGTTTGTTGATCATGGAAAATTGCTCATGCTCTGTTTAGTATTCTAGCGGCTACTTCAATTATGAAGCAATGAACTCTCTTGAGAGAATATTTGATTTCTTTTTGCTTTAAATAATTAAAAATCTAGACGAGTTTTTTCTTTTAATAAAATTTTTATTTTATTGTTCTTCTGGGCTATACGGACAATGTCGCCCAATTTGACTTTATATGACATTTACCACCCAAAATTGGCAAAATTTTATTTATCCAGTCTATGGCTAGCATTTATTCTGACTACTTTAGTCATATTTCCAGCTATTTATATAATTTTAACCAAATCTAGAAAAGCTACAAGCTTTAAATATCTTTTGATTTATCAACTAGTATCAAACTATGCTTTATGCCTGCATCTTTTTTTAGATGCTTACGTACCGTTATTTCCTATTCCCGTATTTTATTCAGTTAGCTTTGTTGTAGTACCAGATAATATTAGTCTAATTATGCACTTATTTTTTAGTATAGCCGCTATAAACTCTTATTTTTTAACGGTTTTTTATAGAATGACATATGCTTCAGCGTTTAGTCGTTTTCAACCCATTTTTGAAGATCCTAAAAAATTAGTGGCTATTATTCTTGGATTTTTATTAATTACATCGGGTATAATTGTTAGTAAGTAATTTATAGAAGTTTATTTATATTACAATGCCTGGGGTCAGGGAGGTCTTGGCATAAAATGAAGCTCCAATCCCCAGCTACAAAATGCAAAAGACCATTTCCCGAGAACTAAAAAACTTATCGACTTAAGGCCGATTCAAGTTTGGTCGATAAATGGTCGTTTCCACCAACTTCTAGGGGCCATAGCGCAATGGGAGAGGTCGACGGGCCGGAAGCCATGATAATTTTTTTGCGCACAAGTATTCTTTCTTGAGCGCTAAATTTTTTTAGGCCTGAGCATAAGGCATAAACTAAGGTCAAAGCCTAAAGCTTAGCCTAAGCCTTAGGCTAAGCCTAAGGTATAAGCCTAAGGCTAGACCTAGGCTAAGCCTAAGGCCTAAGTCTAAAACTAGGCTAAGCCTAAGGCATAAGCCTAAGCATAAGCCTAAGGTTTAGCCTAAGCCTTAGACTAAGCCTAAGTTATAAACCTAAGGCTTAGCCTGAGCCTTAAGCTAAGCCTAAGGCACATGGTCTAGGCCTTAGGCTAAGCCTAAATTATAAGCCTAAGGCCTAAGCCTTAGGCTAAGCCTAAGGCATAAGCCTAAGGCTTAGCCTAAGACCTAATGCTAAGCCTAAGCATAACCTGTGCGCAAAAAATACTTTGTGCTAAAAAAAAATATTTGTGGGTCGGAAGCCCAGAACTAAAGTTGCATGGTGTCAGGGTGGCCTTGGCATAAAATGAAGCCCCAATCCCCAGCTATAAAATGCAAAAGACCGTTTCCCGAAAACTAAAAAACTTATCGACTTAGGGCCGATCCAAGTTTGATCGAAAAATGGTTGTTTCCACCAACTTCTAGGAGCCATAGCACCAAGGGGAGAGATCGCCGGGTCGGGAGCCCAGAACTAAAGTCGCATAACTCGGTGAGTTCTATCAGAATATAAATTTTCGTTCAGCGATGAAAAATTTTTTGTGACATACCCTTCATCTCAAAGCTCGGTTCTCTTATAGAACTTGTTTTAAACTTTTCGGACAAACACAAAATAATTTCTTTGGGATGGGATAGAGTTGCACTAATAAACTTTTTAAAAAAATCAAAAAATTATTTTTTAGCACCATTCCTTTTTATTCCATATGAGACTAGTGAATTAAAACAAGAATTACTGATACAATACCCATTATTACAAGAATTGATCAAATTGCAACCAACAACCTTTTTTACCATTGTACCACAAACCGTTCTTCCAAATAATCCCATCTTATCCACATGTTTAAACATTTATTCCATTTATATTCCTTGTTTTTTCCTATCTAGTTTATTATTATACGTATCAATTGTATTCTATGCGTCGAAATCTAAAGATTCTATGAATCCTAAAACATATAAGAAATATTTAATTGTTGTTAGGGCACAGACTGTACAATTAATTTCTACAACAATTCTTATGATGTTACCTTATGCGTTGCAATTCATCTCTTTTCGATTTGAAAGCCGATTGGGAAATTTGATTTCTGTTATATCATTCTTTTTTCCTACTTTTCATGTGTTTTTTGAAATCTTAGCGTTGTTTTATTTTGTTAAACCATATAGGGATTATTTGAAAAAGAAACTATTTAGGATAGAGATGCAGAAATCAATCAAGGAGGAGTCGGAACAGGACCAAAGGTTGAATAATGAAAAAATCAAAATAACCAAAACTTAATCAAACTATTTTTTGAACTCAGCTCGCTTTAGGCCAAAAAATTCTCTAAAAAAATACCTCTAAAACAACACACAATAATGTTAGAAAATCCGACTCAAACTTGGAGGGTAAGGTTGTCCCGGTATTTTTGCTGAAAATGACACGGAATTTTGACCCAGACTCTCGACCCGTCCAAAACCGAATTGACCCGGCTGCCTTCAACTCGACCCGAATTTTTATTAAAAATGAGGAAAAATATCTCTAAATTTTAAGATCTTTGTAAAAATGGATTTTTTTAAATAATTCGTTTCAATAAACAGATTTTAATCAGAATTGCAAACGGCATCAATCCCTTCGTTTCAATACACAAACACATTTAAAAATTTTATGCATGTCAAATATCTCCTCAGGGTTGTCGAATTGGAATTTACTTCCGAAGCAAAAAGTGGTTGCCCCAATGTGAACTTTCTTTTCCACTTTTGAACAAAAATTCGATTCAAAAGTGGACTGGTCCTTTAAGAGAGAGAGAATTCTATTTCTTCTCTAAGGCATTCTAATAACCGTAGGTTGTATGAAAAAATTTCGAAAATAATCAAAAAAGGGTGTTCATGTTATTTTCTTCCACCCGTATATTTATTGAGCAAGCTCAATCGATTTTCATGTTTAAACTAATTCATCAACAGATGATAAGAAATGTCCAAATGAGGAAATTTTTGAAAATATTCCAATTGAATGCATTTTAAACGTCGATTAATCATATACACAGCCTTGATCGTTTTTCTTATTTCTAATTATTTTATCTTCTTAAATTTTCCTATTAGTCATATTAAAAATGAAATTATAAATGTATGTTTGAAAGGTTTTTTAGAAACAGAGTGACTAAAAAAAGTGGGTTTTTGCTATTTTTCGACCAAATTTTCGCCAAAAAAAATTTTTAAGTTTTTCTAAAACAACCCTATGGGGGTTTTCTATGCGAGGAATCGATTGAGCGCATTGAAAAATCTTGAAACGCTATCCTGCCCCCAAATCAGCCCAAAAAATCGGATTTTTTGCAATTTTTTATGGTTTTTGGGGCTGATTTGGGGTCAGGGAAGCGTTTAAAAGGTGTGTTTTTAAAAGTATTTTAAAAGATCAGCGTTGCAATCGAGTCCTCGCATAGAAAAATCCCTATATGGGTCATCCAGATACCATAAAACTTCTAATAGAGTCCCATGTAAACGTAAAAATTCTCTTAAAAATCGAGTTTAAATTGGATTTCTTCGAGCGAGCACTTTTTGGATAGCCCTGAGGATAGGGAATATGCTATATAAAGAATTATTGACAAATATTTTATTTTCGTCGAGATATGGCCTTTTGATTTTTTTAAAAAATTTTAAGCCTTACATTCAAAAATCAAAATTAAGTCGATTTCTTTCGAGCGACCACTTTTTGGATAGCTAAGCATATGAGGAACATTATGTAAAAGAAATGATTGACAATGACTTCGATTTCACGGAGATATGATTTTTTAAAAAAAATGTCATTTTTTCAACTTTTTCAAATTCAAAGGGCCATAACTCAGCGAAAATAAAATATTTTTCAATAATTTCTTTTATAGAACGTTCCTTTCTACAGTAGCTATTCAAAAAGTGGTCGCTCGAAGAAGTCCGATTTAAACTCGATTTTTAAAAGAGCAAT
>OZJO01001256.1:27734-41559 GCA_900406225.1 Acrobeloides nanus
CCCCCAACGTAATCATAAAAAATGCACAACGTAATCAATCTTTATGAGGAGGGCCGAATCCTCCCCCCCCCCCCCAACATGATTACATAATATCTGGATGACTCCAAAAATTTTTTGGTGAAAATTTGGTCAAAAAATCGCTAAAATATACTTTTACAGCTATTAGACTTTCACAGCTATTAGACTATTTTACAGCTATTAGACTTTCTGAAGCTCCATAGGCTTCAGAGGAATCTCAAAATCTTAGGCATTTTAGAACAATGGAGAATTTCTAGAATGTGATAACACTAACCCAATATCAAAAACGGAAGACCTTATAAAAAGTCTACCCCAGGATCATCCATTTTGTGAAAAAGAAAAGGAGATACTAATTGGTGTTTTATCTAGAACAACAGAATTTGGTGTTCGAAATGAAATCCGATATTCATGGGGACTTTTAAACGCCGCTCAAAGGATCACAATAAAAGTCTTATTTATTGTTGGAGTCAATAAGGTTGTATATAAAACAATATCTTTTAATACAGGGCAGTGGCGTAGCCAGGGGGGGGAGGTGACCGTTCCGTTCTTGAAAAAACAAATACAAAAATCGTATATTTCATGGATTGGGAGGCGTTTTCAAGGGTTTTCGATGCGAGAAATCGATTTCTAAAACACGGTGGAGCGATTTCAAGTTAAAGGGATCGTGAAATGTTGTCAGTTTGTAGGTTCACCTAAAACTTTAAAGTCTTATATCTCTGCGGGACAGAGGTTTCAGAAAAAAACCGCTCAATAAAAAGTTTGCATTTTACCTAAATTACAAACTGTAAAAAGAATTATCGAAATCGGATTAGTCTCCGAAGAGCTGGAGATTTTTGAAGTTGGATATCGTAGATTCAAGTTTTTCAACAACGTAAACTTGGAGGTTAAAGTTTTCGGTCAAAAGAAAGGTTTCAGAAAAAATCGCTGACTACAAAATTGGTATTTTGTCTGGGGAATAAAATGCAAAAAGAATTTCCGGATTTCGATTTACCAGTGAGAAGTTAGAGATTTTTGAAATTGAACCTACAAACCAGCAACATTTCTCGATCCACTTGTGCCGTGAAAAATACCCCTAATGAGTAATTTTGGAGAAAAAATTTGTTCGGAAAAATTTCGCCAAAAATGACCAAATGGCGGTTTTTTGAAATACCCTGTATCTTTGCGAGAAAAGCCCTATATAAAACAATACTTGTTTAGAATATTTCAATTGCCCAACAAGTTGAGGATGAATTTCAAAAATATGGTGATATCTTATTGCTCAATTTTACTGATCATTATAAGAATCTTAGCTTAAAAACATATGGATTACTTAGTTATGCTCATTTTTATTGTCCGAATATTCGATGTTTACTCAAAGTTGATAGCGATATGATTGTAAATGTTGATGGCTTTCAAAAATTATGCCATGTTTTACCGAGTAAATTTTGTTTTCCTTGTCATACGTGGGCAATGTAAGGAGCCACCCCTGATCGATTTATTCAAAATGCCGAAAATTAAGGGAGGTCACCTCAAATTTTCAGGAGATTAGTAAAATTTTTGAGGCGATCGAAATCGATTAAAAAAATTTCCATTTTGAACAAAAATTTTTCTAGGGTTCCCGGGGAGGATCGTTTCATCAAAGTGCCGAACCCCCTCCCTATGTGCCCATGTATGATCCTTGTTATTCAGCTTGAGAAACCCCTCACCCAATTTTATTTAAAAAATTTCCTAACGACCACTAGAATTTCTTTCGGCTTCAACTTTTTAGGTTTTCGGTTTCGTTTTTTTCGGTACCACTATACTCCGTTTCCCGCTAAAAGGTTAAAAAAGTGGGTACTCCATAGTTCAATGGATAAGGAAGCCGTCCTCCGATCTGGCAAGTTAAGCAACGCTGAGCTCTCAGGTTCGATCCCATTGGAGCAAAAATTTTGATTTTCAAAAACTTTTTTTTACAAACAATGGAGCAAAAAGTTTTTACTCCATTTGTTTGTGCCCGTTTTCGCGCCAGGATGAAATTTTTTAACCCATAGATAAAGAAGACACTATCCGATCTGGTAGGTTAAGCAGCGTTGTGACAGCCCAGTTCGATCCTGCTATGATCAAACTTTTGATTTTCAAGAAAAAGATGATAGGAAAAAATAAAATCGGCTTCATGAAATTATTGCCAATCATTATTGTCTTATAAATCAAAAACTAGACCCTAGCGGGGTCGAACTGGTGATCTCAACGTTGCTTAACTTGCCAGATCGGACGATCACTATCTCTATTCACTGTGCTACATAGTGACACTTCTTACGTATCTACCTGAAAGGGTTTATATGACTCTATGGCACACTTCATTTCAGAAAATCAACACATTATATCCGGCCATGTTGAACAAAATGTTAAAGTTAGACGAACTCTTGACGACCAATATTATATACCCTATTATGTATATGCTAACTCAATTTATCCAGATTATACAAGTGGTACGGGGTACCTCAAAAAAGGAGCACTTTTGAGATTTTTGCGCGGTTTTTTTCAAAAATTTTTCAGATTTTTTAACTTTCACCAAAATAACACATTAGAGAGTTTTTCGAAGCGAGAAATCGATTGTGCACATTGCCGGACCTTGAAAACGCGGCATTAGAAGTTTTCTTACGCTTACAGAACAGTGCCCTTACGACAATTTGCTTACAATGGAAATGTCCTTACGAAAATGTCCTTACGGAATTCCCTTACAATAATTCACTTACAAAATTACACCTGTTATGCTGGCAATTGCCAGCATAACAAGTGTAATTGTAAGCAAATTGACGTAAGGACATTATTCTGTAAACCCATGAAGCTGCCGATATTGGTCTTCCTATATTCAGAGTCAGAAAAGGGGCCGAGGCCCCAGGGCCACTCCCAGTCCGGGGCCTTTTGGGGCCCACGGGGTCTTTTGGGGGCCGATGGGAGCTGAATGTTATTTCAATAAGTTTTTACTCTTTGATACGTGAAATAACCTTCAGCCCCCACCGGTCTCCGTAGCCCCAAAAGCCCCCGTGGGTCCCAAAAGGCCCCGGCCTGGAAGGGGCCCTGGGGCCGAAGCCTCCGGGGTCGGCCCCTTTCGGACCCTTCTTATCCCAACGGCCTTCCTTAGGGCCGTAGGGACATTTTTTACAAGAATCATTAAGTTTTTACAATTTTTCGATGCCCGAAATCTATTCTCTTATAAAAATACCCTTATCCCCAGAAACGTCCATATTTACATAAAAAACTAAAAGTTTTGATTTTCGCTTCAATACACCGATCCTGAATCAAGGTCAAGAAAGCATTTTCATGCATCGGAAATGCGCGCATTCGATTCGCTACATATAAAAGAAGACCCCTATAGAGGTCATTTAAACAAATACAAATTTTTCCGAATTTTGAATCCTATCATTTTGGGTTGCTAATAGTACCAAAAAACCCATTATAGGGTTATTTCGGTGAAAATTAAAAAAAACTTGAACAATTTTGAAAAATCGCGCAAAAACCCCAAAGTGTCCTTTCTGGGGCACCCGTATTAATTTTTTACAGCCGTTTTTTTATTCTTGCTATATGAAACAGAGAGTATATTTTAGGACCAGCTTATCTCCTTTCCGGATACAACATAACTACAAAATTACTCAAAACTACGCAATACAAAACTAGATTTTTACGCTCAGAAAATTTTCGAAGATTGCCTGAAGATATAATTTTTACTGGAGAAGTGAGAGAATTAGCGAATATTTCTATAAAGTATATAGATGGTATTGAATATAATAGGGTAGATTTTTTATTATGTATAAAAAGTTGAAAATTTTATTTTAGGGGTTTTCTTATTGGTGTGATACATCAACAAATTATATGAAGATACCCTTAGCATATGTTGACATGGAAAATAATAAGTCGAAGGCTTGGGCAAATATGCGAGAAATAGTCTTATATGAGAGCTCTAAAGGAAAATCAACTTTTCTATCATTTTTTAGGCTTTTAAGATGTTTTTTTTAATTATTCAAAAATAAATAATAAAATGAATACAGGGAGGCACAAAAACCGCATTTTGTGCATTTTTGAGCGATTTTTCAACATTGTTCAAGTTGTTTCATTTTCACCAAAATAACTTTATATGGGTTTTTCTATGCGAGGAATCGATTGCGCGCGCTCCCGAACCTTGAAAACTCTTCTTTGACCCTGACTCAGGGAAGAGGTGTGTGTATTGGAGCGAAAATAAGCTAATTCAGAGACAGGGAAGCGTTTTCAATTTATTTTTTGGCTAATTTTAAAATTGATCGACAGAGCCTAAGAAAAAATTTTTTCACCCAAAATTGCTTGTAAATCATGGGAAATGGTCTAAAATAAGTTTTCTATTTGATTGTGACCAAATCCGAGAAAAAAATTTCGATCTCAACTAGGGGGTCAAAATTTTTTCTCATATTTGGTCCAAATCAAATAGAAAGCCTATTTTAGACCCCTCTCCGGCTCTTCTTCTAGGCTTAACCTAAACCTAGGTATAAACCTAAGCTTAAGACTAGGACTAAGCCTAGGCCTAAGCCTAGAAGAATAGCCGAAGATTTAAAATCAATATCGATGATCCTAAATCGGCTGGCGAATCTTGAATATCCTAAATCGGATAGTGATTCAAGATCGACTGAAATTCAATATCGACTACATCATATATAAAAACACAAAATAAAAACACTTTTTCTAGTTTATAATCTACCATCTGGTTCACTAAATTGATCAAGTACGGAAATACGCGATTCTTGAAGAATTTGATCACTGTCAGCATGATCCGGCACAAGATCACTATTGCTCTCTTGCTTTTCAGAAGAATTAGATTCTTCTCTTAATGCCCAACCATCATCTAAAAATATAAATTGATTAAAATCTTTAGCACGGGAAAGCACTTTTGTAACACCGTTCGTGTTCAGCACAAAATCCTGCACAAGAAAGGTGATACAAAAGTGCATTCCCGTGTTGAACAAACCATATTCTTCTGTAACTTCATTTGCTTCTTCTATGTCTTTGTTTTGATCGTTTTCATCAGATTTAAACCACGATTTACTTGTTAAAAATTTTAAAAAATTATGTTCTTCTGCAACATAATGTTGTTTTTGTAAATATTTTGGTGTGTTGTAATTTAGTAAAACATGCTCCAAACAAACATTTGATATGAAGTAAATTTCATTTTTGTTTAATATTGCTCGAATAGAATGATCATATTGACTCATTACTTCTTTTTCTAAAAAAAATCGAATGGTTTTTTGTTAGCTCTATGTAGGACTGGATATTTCATGCAATTGCATGCAAATATTGAAAATATAATTTTCTTGGTGCAAATATTCATTGAACATTTTTTCAAAAAAATCTTTTGTTTTCTTATAGAGCATAAAATTTTGTGAAGCTTTGCTCTTTACCATTTTTCGTGAAAACTTTTGAAATGGAGTTAAAATCGATTTTTTTAAATTTCCACATTGCAATTACAAAATGGAACCTATTTAATCGATTAGATATTTTATTTATCTGAGTATATTTATTTAAGTAGACAATATATATTTAATTGAATAGACAAAGGATAAGCCTAAGGCTAAGAATATGGATAAGCCTAAATATACTCACAAGGAGTGCTCAACTGGTGCAACACCCCTAGAGCCAAAAGCTTAACGGGGTTTGTTAGCTCGCTGTATGGGCATGCAGAAACCGCTAAAACGGGAGGCGGATACAAAGAAAAGTTTAGAGATCTATAGTACCCGTCCGATGCACTACCAATACACTATAGGGCTATCAAGATCTCCCATTCTATAAAGCTTAGACCAAAACTAACCTCATTTTAGTTAAAAATATGCCTCTATAACCTAATCAAAATGCTATCAATTCTAGCTTAAACCCTTTAATTTTCGAGGTATAGGAAGACTTTGATCATAAAGATCTATAGAATATGACTTTTATAATATACTTCGCAAATTAAAGGGTTTAAGCTAGAATTGATAGCATTTTGATTACGTTATAGGGGCATATTTTTAACTAAAATGAGGTTAGTTTTGGTCTAAGCTTTATAGAATGGGAGATCTTGATAGTCCTATAGTGTATTGGTAGTGCATCGGACGGGTACTATAGATCTCTAAACTTTTCTTTGTATCCGCCTCCCGTTTTAGCGGTTTCTGCATGTCCATGCAGCGAGCTAACAAACCCCGCTTTTGGCTCTAGGGGTGTTCACCAGTTGAGCACTCCTTGTCAGATAAATAGTTTATCTACTCAAATGAATAAAATTCTACTCAAAAAATAATATTCCATTACAAAATACTATACTTTTTACAGAAAAGTATAGTATTTTGTAACTGCACTGTGAAATTGTTAAAAATCGATTTTTTTAGTGCAAAAGTCTTCACAAAAAGTGATATAGAGCAAAGTTTCTCAAAATTTTATGCTCCACAAAAAAATATAAAATTTTTTTGAAAAACTGCCGATAGTTGCACAAAGAAAATCATATTTTCAATATTAGCACAAATTTGCATATCTTTGCATGAAATTATGTAACAATATAAATGGACTGTTACATGATGCTGGGACTCAAAAATATTGTTTATTAGCTACATCATTGAACAAGGCAGCTAGTGGATTAGCGAGAGCAAGACTGAAATGCCTTTGGACTTTCGACCTAGACAGGTGTTTGTTAGACTCTCGTGCTTTCACCGCTGCAATATTACAACACATAACAATGCTATTTTCCGGGCCACAATTGCATACAAATATTAAAATTGCATGCAATTGCAAACATGCAATTGCACGTTTCCCAACTCTAGCTTTATGGGACGCAGTATAATTGGGTCTTTTATTCACTTCAAGAGAGCAATGCAATTCGCTTGCGCCTAATGTACTATTTTAAGCCTCTAGGGCTGAAAAGTTTCAGCCCTGAATTTTCAGTCTGCAGGGCTGAAAATCCATATCCAAGCATGTGCTATCTCTTGAGTCTTTGAATTTTAACCACCCTTAATTTTGTGAATGTTGCTTAGAATTTCGTGAACATGGATCTCAACGGATTTCATAATCCGTTGAGATCCATATTGTACTGAGGGGTTAATTATAATGTCGAATTATATCAAAACATTCTTTTAAGCGTTACATGCAACTCGTTCAAATGAAAGACGTCGTACACAATCGTACATGGAGATTAAAAATTTTACCCTGTCGTATTATCCCTTTTATATCTTCTTCACTGACCAACCTTTCCATATCTTTCTCGACTTCATTTAATCTTCTATCAAACATCGTCCGCAAAAGAGAAAACTTGATTTTCAATTCCTGCGCAACTTTTAATACTTCAACATCTAGAGATCTTAGAGTGCCATCAAATGTAATAAACATGTGGTTAATCTTGCCCAACTTTCTAAATACAAGGTACGGCAGAATAAACCGGTTATATGAGAATTTTGGAAAAAATTGTTTACGGGGGGGGGGTGTAAAAAAATCTCAACTATTTGCAAACATAAATTATGAATGATTACTGAGATATTTTGAAAACAAAATTTCAAAAAAATTTTGAGTTTTCCCGCGCCGGATTGCTACTGCAAGATCTCAATCAAAAATTTTTGATTTGAAAATTTCAATTTAGTAATTAATCGTTTCAATAATAAGATTTTATTGCAAATCAGACAATTCAAAGCGAAAATTTCAGATTCAATCAAGCACGAGAAAGTTCAAAATTTTTTTGAAATTTTATTTTCAAAATATCTTCGCAAAACAGGCGTTTCAGTATGGGTGTATTTGTGAAAAATGTTCGAAAAATTATAAACCATCGATTAGAAAAAAACTGCTTGGTCCTTTAAATTACTTGATGTATTTACGAATATTTGACAAACTAGCTTGAAATGAATTGTTCGAATATACAGTAAAGTTTTCAGGATGGTCAATGTTTTCAAATACAACATTAGTTGGTTGGAATTCTAAAAAAATTCAAATTTCAAAAAAACGCATTACTTTGGTTCGCTTGGGCTTTATTAAAAATATGCACTAATGTTCTTTTCCCAGTACGTTGTTGTCCAATAAAAATAATTTTTGCGCATTTCATTTTCTTAGGTGATTTATAAGTATGTGATTCATCTTGTCCAGATATTTCTAATGGTGTTGTTGGAGTGTAACAAATCAATGCCTTATCTTCCATTTTAAAACCACAAATGATTTTATCATGTTGTAAGCTAATAAATTCCAAAAGTCTTTGTTCTTCGGCCTGGAATAATTTTCGCCTAGCACAAAAACTGTCAATATCTTGATTTTGAACTATAGCGTTCAGTACAGATGTTGTTATATAAAACATATCATTGAAATAAAAAGATCTTCTCGTATTGGAATTGTCGGCACTGGTAAGAGCTTTGTAGAACAAATCCATGATGTATTGTTTTTCTAAAAAATTAGCTCTTTTTTGTAAAATTGTGCAAAAGATTGCAAAATGGGTAAAAAATACGGTGTGGCGACAGTTGAGGACGAGCACTTGAGGATGAGACATTTGAGGATGGCTATTTGAGCGTGGGATATTTGAGGACGGGACATTCGAGGACAGGACATTTGAGGAAGGTCATTTGTGAACGGGATATTTGAGGAATGAACATTTGAGGAATAAAGGTGGGATATGTTGTTTTAGGCCCTAAATAGCACCCATCCTCAAATGTTCCGTCTTCAAATGTCCCGTTCACAAATGGCCGTCCTCAAATGTCCCGTCCTCAAACGTCTCATCCCCAAGTGCCCGTCCTCAAGTGTCAATTCCTCAAATAGCCATTCTCAAATGTCTCATCCTCAACTGCCAACACGCCAAAAATACCTGTTTTAATTAAATTGTCAATAGCTTCTTTATTAACTTCATCTTCTTCATGCATTCCTTTAGCTGTCAAATCAAGTTTTGTACGTATGAAAGAACATTCTAGTCCGTTAGCCCACGCTTGTTTTGTAAAAAGAATATCTTCATTACGAAAATGATCGCCAATAACAATAAAAAGATGCTTCACATCAGCCAAATTATTTCTTAATCAAACTTTATAAATAATAAATATAAAATTACTTGATATATGTATCCGCTATTTTGTTATTAAATTCAAATAAACCTGTCGTTTTATTTTTGATTTTCTCCACAAGTATAAAGGCACAGGGCCTAATTTTTATGTCTTTGTTAATCACTCACTAGATACATAAAAATAACCTGGGCTTCAAATTTGTGGCAACACTTTTTGGCGTACGCTCACCCCCTTAAGGCCTATATCGATATTTTGAGACATTGCCTCTTAAAACTTAAATATCTCGAGCTAGGTAAAAGCTTTTGATCTAATTCTTTTTCTATTTTGTAGAACTGATTGTGAGCTATCAGAATATGCAAAGGTTTTGGAAAAGTTCAATTTCTAAGAATGTCATTGTCATTTTTCAAGTATTGTAAGTGAAAATTTTTATATTAAGAAGGGCTCAAATTTTTGGAGTCCTTTCGCATCTTATGCAGCCCGAACTCCACTACAATTTAAAAAAATTTCATAAAAAAGATAATGTCAAATTATTGTTGTAAAGTACCAGCTGCGCCACCCTGTACTCATAGTTGAAGTGTTTTTCTCCGCGAGAGATTTTGAAAACAAAATTTTGCAAAAATTTTTGAATTTTTCCGCGTTGGATTGGTACCGCAAACTCAATCGAAAATTTAAAGTTTTAGATTGCCTGATTTGCAATAAAATCTTTTTATTGGAACGATTAATCACTAATCTGAATTTTTTTAATCAAAAATTTCCGATTGATCTTGTGGTATTAATTCAGTGTGGAAAAATTCAAAAGTTTTCGTAAAGTTTTGTTTTCCAAATATATCGCGAATAAAAGCGTTTCAGTGTAGTAACGGAGAAACGGAGAAAATGCTCTAAAAAATCAAACGTTTTAATAGAACAAACTCCCGAAAACTCCTTTAAAGCAATCAATCACAGTTGACCTCTACGTGTCAACGACATTTGTACAATATATTTGAGAAACTCGGCTTCTTGATACAACATTGTGGGCATCTTCCTTATAAATTTATACATGCTTCTACTTGAAATGAAGAAGCATGGGACTTGAGTTAGATCAGGGGCATTCATGTTGAGCTGATTTTTATAATATTCAGCAGCTAAACAAGTAAAATTTGATTTTTTTAAACCACAAATTACTATTTTCAATAAATTCACTTATTGATTCTTCATTTATTTCTTCAATAACACAGTTTTCTTTTAAATTTGCCATATCTTGATCACATCGCGAACGCACAAAACATACCGCTTGGTTGTAACTGCGTGCTTTACGAGCAAATTGAAGCTCTTCTTCGCCAATCGAACCTTCTGTAAGAATGATAAGGCAATCAAAAGCGCATAGATAAAGGTCTCTAAAAACAAAAATGAATCAGCATTGGGTAAATAAAACTTTTATGACTTTTAAAATTTCGAAATGTTTTCATAGTTTTGACTCATAAAATTATGAAATTTTTATAAAATTTAAAATTTTGTTTCAATTAATTACATACGAAAAATATGTTGTGGCATCTCTTGCAAGAGAACCACTTCCAGGCAGATCAAACAATTTTACATATGGATAATCTGGATAAGAGTAATTAACCACATTGTATGTTGTATCTGTAATTCCAACACGAGCGGCACCAGGATCATTGTCCTTCATACCACGAAGAGCATTGATCAAAGATGATTTCCCTGTGTTAACACGTCCGGCAAAACCAAAATTGAAGTAACCATCCTAAATTATTAAATCAAAAACTTTGAAATTAATGTATACCGAATCAATTCCGTGACTTTTTCTTGCATCGTTAACCGCTTCTACATAATTCTAAACATGATTTTGTTTAATTTTTATAATATAAATTACTTCTTCAATTGCAATACTATTTTTTGGACGTGATTTAAATTCCTGCACGAGTTTTATTAATAATGTCAATCTATAAATAAAAGTTGGTTTAAAGGTGTGGCGACAGTTGAGAACGGACACTTGAGGATGAGACATTTGAGGATGGCTATTTGAGGACTTGACACTTGAAGACGGACATTTGAGGACGGAACATTTGAAGATGGGTGCTATTTAGGGCCTAAGAAACATATCCCACCTTTTTTCCTCAAATGCTCCGTCCTCAAATGTCCCGTTCTCCAATTGCCGTCCTAAATAGCCATCCTCAAATGTCTCATCCTCAAGTGCTTGTCCTCAACTGTCGCCACGCCAGTTTAAAAGGGGGACCACTCCATGATCGGTTATTGCAGAAAAATCTAAAAATTAGCCAAAAGTGTTCAGAACGGTGCTGAAAAATATTGTTTTCGAGGGGGAAAAACTTAGTTTAAGGTATTTTTGGACATTTTAAGGTCCAAAAAGGGGTTTTGAAAAATGAAGTCTTGGAAAAATTGTTTTATCGTGATCGGAAAGAGCTGAAAATGACTACTGGAGGTTTTTGGGGTGAGGAATCCATTTTTGAAGGATTTAAATTTTTTTGTTGAAAAATTGGGATACTCCAATTTTTAGGGGTACCTAAAAAATTTTACCCCTAAAAATAGGTAACCTAATTTTTCAAAAATTTTTTTTAAACCTTCAAAAATGGATTCCCTGTCCTCAAAAATCCCTTATAGTAATTTTCATCCCATTTCGACGACGGGAAAACAATTTTCCCAATACTTCATTTTTCAGAACCTCAAAAAACCTTAAAATAGCCAAAAAATACCTCAAACTAAGTTTTTTCGATTTTTCATCGAAAACAGTTTTTCATCACCTTTTGAACTCTTTAGGCGAAATTTCAGAAAAAAATATTGCAATAACTGGTCATAAAGTGGTCCCATTCCTTTAAGAAAATACTTACATTTGAATAGATGCATCTATTGCTTTAAGCGCAATCTCAACATTTTGAGCAGATGATGTGCCAGCACCCATCCCATTTAATAATATTAAATAAAACTTTTAAACATTCCTTATTTATCAATGAAAATAAAATAACGTTGTAAGATTAATCAAATAAAATGGTATAAATTGTTTTATTTAAATGAGAAGAAAGTGTAAAACGAATTATTAAATAGCAGGAGTGATGACTATCAAGACACGTGAACCAATGAACCAACAAGTGAACCAATGAATGATAAAAAGGATGTTAAAACCAAAGCGTTGCTTTTTTCTAAAACGAAAATTTTTATATAGTCGTAATTTTTGGCACTATAACTTTCGCCACGTTTCATGTTCGCCACGACAACTTTCCAAAAAACTATAACTTTGCCACATAACTTTCGCAACGTAACTTTCGCCACGTTCGTGTCAATATACATATTTATTGCAAATCAGGCAACTCAATTAGTCTGACATTAAATGTTTATTGGCACGAAAGTGGCAAAAGTTATCGTTGCGAAAGTTACATGGCGAAAGCGTGACGAAAGTTATAGTGCCTAATTTTTATGATTGAAAAAATTTACTGAATTTCAATAAATTTTCATTAAAACGATTTAAAAATATATATAATAAAAAAGTTCTTATAAATCAATCAAAATTTCCTTTAAAAAAGCTTCAAAGTAGGGCTATTCACAAGGGTCTGGTAGGCTGGTTCAGAACCAGACCGTCTGATTTCAACCAGACCGAGCCAGACGGGGCCTTTTTCAACCAACCAGACTGGACTCCAACCAGACCGGATGGGTTCCCAACCAGACCGAACCAACCCGGTTTGGTTCCTCTCAACCAGACCGAAAAAATAAAGTTGAAAAAAATATAATTTTTTCTATTTTGTAGCCTCAAATAAAGCAAGTTCCCTTACGTTTTTTGTTGACCTTAGGTCGTAAAATCCAATGGAAGGCCCATTGATTCGTTTCAGCCGGTTTGAAGGGAAAGAACGTGCCTCTCATCACGGTATACTTTTTGTGCAGGCAATTCAAATGTTGAAAATATTTTTTTAAATTTTCATTTTGAGGTACAAGTTTTTATTGTAATTCAGGCAATAAAAATCCGATAAGCAAATTTTATTGAAAGCAGAAAAAAAGTAACTAAAGAGTTTCTTCATTTTTTTTTGAAAAAAAGTTGTTTGAATGTCAAATAAAATTTTGTTATAAAACGATTCATTCTTCTTAGTTGCTTGAACTGGCTCCAAAACAGCACCCATTCAAACTCAACAATGGGCAACACCAGTTGCTAGCATCTCATTGATAAACATCAAAGCGTAAAAGATAATTTTTTGTTTTTTTAAACATTAATAAATAATTTAATTTTACGAATTGAATCGGCATGATAAGTACTTTTTCGAAGAATTTTTTAAAGTTCATCAAAATCTTTAAAAAGGCTGTATAATCATGATTCAATATACTTGAATTTATTAGCACATTTTTTTACTTTTTCTTGAAATCAATTTACACCCTATCAGATTTTTATGTAAGTACAACACAAACAAAATGTTTAACACTCTGAAGACCTCCTTGAAGAAGTGTATATTCTAGTGTATTTTTCGATGCTCTTTCAGATACACACAAAGAAAAAAAAATTTTAAAACGTGTTTTCTATAGTCAACAATTCGAATTACTGAACCCCTTTTAGCGAATATGTTAACGCCTTCAAAATCTACCACTTTTGCTCTGAACCTGGACCCAAAAATAAAGTTTTTTTAAATTGGTCTAAAATGATCAGAAATTGTTGGCCATAGCCCAATAAGGTAAAACAACTCATTTTTTGGCAAAAAGAAATAAGGGAGCTAGTCCGGCTGGGGGGGACCAAGTGACGTTCAAAAAAAATTTTTCCGATTTTCTTCTAAAAATCGACTTTTTAGGGTAATTTCTAGGCGAAAAATCGATTGCGCGCATTTTCGGAGCACGAAAAATTAAGCTTG
>OZJO01001257.1:0-13855 GCA_900406225.1 Acrobeloides nanus
AAAGTAAGTTTAAAAAATTTTAGTTTTACGTTTTTATGCACATTAGAGCATGAGCTTTCAGAATAGGCAAAACTTACAGTCGGTCCTACGGGTGTTAAACTCGATGTTTGATGAATTTTTGAAATGTGGGAGCAATCAAAAAACGATCTGTATATAACTACCCGAAACGGAGGTGGGGCAGGCCTATATTTCAGAGATTCCTCGTCCTAATAGAGGCCTGCTCGCAGATGGATAGAGGGGATCATTTTTTTCTGAAAATTAGTGGGGGCATTTTTCAATAAAAAAATAACATTTTTTTCAATAAAAATGATTCAAAAATTGCTATTTTTGCTCATAAATGCGTTTTTTGCCCAAAATGCCATTTCTAGTCATGTTTTTCCAAAAAATGCCATTTTAAGAAATTTTTTGCCAAAACTGCTATTTTTAGGACATTTTTGGCCTTCGGCCGAAAATTAGCGGGAGAGAGGTCAAGACTCCAAGAGCGTGGAGGTCCATTTGTGAAACTCCTATCCATCTATGGGCCTGCTCCCGCTTAACCAGAATTTCTTTTCTTTACTCAAGATATTTTGGCCTGACCGTGAACTATAAAGATTTTAAGACACCCTATCTGTAAGAATCGACTTTTGACCAATGTAAAGGGGACCTAGAAAAAAAGTGTTTCAAATTTTTTTGAAACTAATATATTGTTAAAGTACTATGTTGACTTATTGATAAAAATGCAAGAAATTTGGCGCGAAAGTCTAACCCCTCCGAGATACAGGGTACCCAATTTTCGACTATTGGCCAAATTTTACCCTTTTTTGTAATGCACAAAGATCGGCGAGGTTAAAGCCAATTTGGTTGATCTTGGGCTCGTTAGATTCGTTGAATCACGAACTAAAAATATTATCTAGACACCAATATGTCAAAACTTTAAGAAAAATTGAAAAAATTGAGAACACCCAAAAAACCCCGGTTTTTTCATAGGTCAAAAATTCAATGTCTTAGCCATGGCACCCCAGAAAATTTTTTGCGGGTGGAAATTTTTTGCTTTATTTTTAACTCTTGACTGGGCCTATCCAAAATACTAGTCGTTTTTGGCCGGGCAGGATTTTCTGGGGTACTTGTCCAATTACGTATCTCATGGGCTCAAAACCTACTTTTATGGTATAAGGTTAAAAAATCGAAATGTTGACCCCCTAAATGAATTTTCCGGGGAAAGTGATGTTCCAAATTGTTCCCCATAAAATTTCACGGAGAAATGACCCCTCGTGGTCGAAATTTGGCTTTCAAGAAAAAAAGTTATGACCACTTTTTGGTCATTTTATGCGAATTTTTTGGATTTTTGACCAAAAATCGACTTTTTGACCCCCTAAATGAATTTTCCGGAGAAAGTGATGTTCCACAAAATTGTTCCCCATAAGATTTTACGGAGAAATGACCCCTCATGGTCAAAATTTGACTGTTAGGAAAAAAGTTATGACCACTTTTTGGTCATTTTATGCGAATTTTTTGGATTTTTGACCAAAAATAGACTTTTTGACCCCCGGTTTTGAGCCCATGAGATACGTAATTGGACAAGTACCCCAGAAAATCCTGCCCGGCCAAAAACGACTAGTATTTTGGATAGGCCCAGTCAAGAGCTAAAAATAAAGCAAAAAATTTCCACCCGCAAAAAATTTACTGGGGTGCCATGGCTAAGACATTGAATTTTTGACCTATGAAAAAACCGGGGTTTTTTGGGTGTTCTCAATTTTTTCAATTTTTCTTAAAGTTTTGACATATTGGTGTCTAGATAATATTTTTAGTTCGTGATTCAACGAATCTAACGAGCCCAAGATCAACCAAATTGGCTTTAACCTCGCCGATCTTTGTGCATTACAAAAAAGGGTAAAATTTGGCCAATAGTCGAAAATTGGGTACCCTGTATCTCGGAGGGGTTAGACTTTCGCGCCAAATTTCTTGCATTTTTATCAATAAGTCAACATAGTACTTTAACAATATATTAGTTTCAAAAAAATTTGAAACACTTTTTTTCTAGGTCCCTATATAACTCGATGCTTAGAGATAACGTGTCTTAAAATTTGTTTCCTAAATGTACTTGGCGGGAGGGAGGTCCGAATTGTCTTTGAGAAGTACGGGGGGGGGAAGAGATCTAGTTTCGGCAGTATAACTTTTCGTACAATTGTTCTGTACAATGATTTTCGTACGAAACTTTCGTACATATACTTTTCGTACAATTATTTTTCGTTATTACAACGAAAAGTTCATATGAAAAATAATTATACGAAAAGTATCGTACGAAAAGTGTGCTATACGAAAAGTTCTGTACGAAACGTGATGTACGAAAAGTTTTGTACGAAAAGTAACGTACGAAAAGTGTTTGTACAAAAAATAACTGTACGAAAAGTCCATGCGAACCACAATTGTACGAAAAGTTATACTGTCCTAGTTTCCTGTCTCCCAAAGTGCGGGGGGGGGGACTGGACTATTGTCGACCAAAAAATGTCGCTAAAAATGAAAAAGTTATCTAAATATTCCATTTTTTTCACCAAATAAGACAAAAAATAGCCATTTTTCTTCAAAAATGATATACAGTAGCGGCCAAAAACCTTTAAATCTCACATTCTTTTCGTAAATTTTCAATTTTTAATGCACTGTAAAATCACCATTTTTCGCTCGTTTCCGTTGAAAGTAAGACAAGGATATATTTCAGTAGTAAGCAAGGATATATGACGAATACGATCCACTTAGTCTTTTTTAGCATAATTCATGTTTTCGTGTCAATACTCAAACTTTTTTAAATTGAGCCCTAAAAGAGGTATCCTTATCTTAAACTATTGATATTTGGCTATATAAGTCGATTTTTGACGAAATTTTCGACCCTTCTAAGGTTTTTCTATGCGCTGAACACGAATCCGCCATTAGTTTTTGTCCTAGACCTCGGGAATATGGTCAAAAAAATGGTTTACAAAGAGGTACCACATAATAGGTAAAGCCCCTTTTTGGGTTTTAACCTCGTATGAGGTACCTTCCCGTGGTCAAAATTAAAAAATTTCTTCGAATTCGTGTTTCCTATACCTAATTCTCCCATAAAAAAAATCAGCCAGATTGGAAAACTTTTCGAAAAATCGAAATTTTTACCCCATACGAGGTTAAAACCCAAAAAGGGGCTTTACCTATTATGTGGTACCTCTTTGTAAACCATTTTTTGACCATATTCTCGAGGTCTAGGACAAAAACTAATGGCGGATTCGTGTTNTTTAGGGCTCAATTTAAAAAAGTTTGAGTATTGACACGAAAACATGAATTACGCTAAAAAAGACTGAGTGGATCGTATTCGTCATATATCCTTGCTTACTACTGAAAAAAAATTTCATCGGAAACGAGCGAAAAATGGTGATTTTACAGTGCATTAAAAATTTACGAAAAGAATGTGAGATTTAAAGGTTTTTGGTCGCTACTGTAAATTGACCATTTTTCACCAAATTGGGTAGCTAAAAAACTGTACTTTTGCGAATTTTCGAGCAACTTTTTGCATAAAATTTTTCCTAAAATGACCCTATGAGGGGTTTTTCTATACGAGAAATCGTTTGCGCGCATTAAAAAATCTTGAAAAAGCTTCCTTAACCATGAATCTCAGAAAGTTTGAAAAAAAAACAAAAATTTCTAGTTTTTTCTGCGATTCCATGGTCAGGGAAGCGTTTTTATGATTTTTCAATGGATTTCTTGCATAGAAAACCCCCATAAGGTCATTTTGAAAAAAATTAAAAAATTTTTTTTGCAAATTGTTTGAAAATTCGCAAAAGTATGGTTTTTTAGCCATCCTGTAGATATAGAACAAATTTGCCAAAAAACTGGGGGGGGTCCGAATTCTAATCCCATGCCTCAAATTCATACTTTTTCATCATATAAAACAGTCGAGATTTGAGGGATAATTGTTGTGTTGGCTAGAATATGAAATTCATCAATCTCAACATTTTTTAGGTTTTGTGAACGACGTTTATGGCTACAAGATTTGTTATTCGTTGGATCTCCTACAAGAAAAAATTTATAAGAATTTTGAGAAAAATCGATATGTTACATGCACTACAGCATTTGTACATGGCAGGTTTTGGCGGTCATTTAGGGTCACAAGCCGATCACTTCCAATCACGACATAAAGTTCTTTATAAAGTTTCTTTTGAATATCTTGGTCTAGCATAAGGTATATGACATCCCAATGTATTTGATGTTGTCTCCTAAAAAACGATATGGAGATTGATAATCCTACAACTTAAACGAGTAATGTTTGTTTGTACTTTTTCCGTCAAAATCTGTTATTAACTTCAAATAGTGGGAGGCCTGAGGGAATGTGTAGAGCTCGGAAATTTAGACAGAAATGACACTTCAATGAGAGTCTATGCCTCAAGGAATAATTTTTCCCGTTGTACCCCTTATTTGCATTCGATCGCTTTTGCAATACTGTAATTATACAGTAGAGATATTTGTTGAAGCTTTTGCAACGATTTTTGACCGTAGTAAAGACTACGAAACCCGGGGATGTATTTGTACATTTCGGTATTGTTCCACATCATGATGGCCATAGGGTGGCCTAAGACTCTCACCATATCCGTTATTAGGACTTTGAGTTGTTCGAATTCTTAGAGTTTTTCCTAAAAGATGTTAGTTTGAGATGCCCTACCCCCATTCTATCCCAATAACATAATTTCATCGAACGGATGGGGGGGGCTCTCTTCGGCCACCAACTTTTCAACTTTTTGCATAGGGGTCCATTCATAGGGATGAAAGAGATGGTTCTGCGTGGGGTGTCTTCATTTTGAACTATCTGCATGGCTTGGAGACAAGCTAGTCCCGAGGACAAGTTAGTTCCAACAAAGTCAAGTTAGTCCTGGAGACAAGTTATTCCCAGCTTGACAAGTTAGTCCCAAGGATGACAAGTTAGTCTAGCCATGTACGGGGATAGTCAAAACATCTATGACTCGAATGGGGATAGTCAAAACAGCTATGGTGGTGGCTGAGGATAGACATAATTTACTACCTTGTCATCTTAGATTGGTGTCAAGGTGGTATGAAAGTGCCAAAGTAGTATATAAGATGACAAGGTAGTAAATTATGTCTATCCCCAGCCACTTCCATAACTGTTTTGACTATCCTCATCCGAACTCTAGATGTTTTGACTATCCCCATCAGAGCCATAGATTTTTGAATATCCCCAACCCATCCATAGCTGTTTTGACTATCCCCGTACATAGCAGGACTGTCATCCTTGGGACTAACTTGTCTTCGGGACTAACTTGACTTTGTTAGGACTAACATGTCCTCGAGACTAACCTGTCACCCAAGGGTCTGCATGGGGGAGGGTGCAAGATCTGGCCCCTCTTCATCTATGATGCCAATTTTTAATTTTCCATCATACCCTTTCTTGCATAATATTCTTTCTCAGACCAAAATCTCTTAGCACATGAAGTGCGAATCTTCGTTGATCTTTCCATAAATCACCTTCTGTGAAGACGACTCCATACGTACTGCCTAAATTTTTTATTTAAAAAAATTTTTGATAGACCAAAATTCATTTTTGCATGCATATTTTTTACTAAAAAAAATAACCTTAGTCAGAATGAGCGGAAATATTGAATGATTCTCAAAGTATCGAGTTTACCTATGGGCAATATACTTGTGCAAAAATTGTTAGACATGATCTACGATGAACTGCATCGATAGAAAAAAAGGCTAGTATAAGTTTGAATTATAATGCTCTTGTCAGCGATATAGTCAAAAAGGAGGTTTGGGGTGACATCAAACGAAAACGATAATTTTTTTCTTTATTTCTTTAAAAATAGTTTAACTTTAACAATTTTTAACATTTTTTTAGTTGTAGGGGGAGGTAAATGTATCTTATATTCCTCTTGCTACCTCACTGATCCTCATATTTCAGCTTCGCTCGATATCGAGGTATCATATGCAAAAGTAATTACAATAACATAAAAAGAGCAAAACTCATTGTAACAACCATAAGATCACCCCTAATTCGATCAAACTTTCAAATTTGTACCAAGAACTTATCTCAATGGACTCCTACACTCTCTTCGTATTTCTCTTGGTGATATGCGATGTTTGCAAATATACTATTTGAGTTTCAGACTACTATGTTATCGAACTCGGCAAATGCTTTATCACTAATTTATGATCACGAAGACAGAAAACTGGGCCAAATTTGTTTACATTAGCTTTTGTAGCAGGTATAGTGATGATCCGTTCCGAAGTATACATATCCAAATGTGATCAAAACTAATTTTCATTGCTATGAAGAAAAATTCAAAACTTATGTGCTCGAGGATGTATTCCACTACAACAATTAGTCGCTACAAGTTGAATTTTGATTGGTTTTCATAAGATTGTTCATCCAAACGTCCATTTATAACACTAAACAGGTAATTTTTAACCCTCAGAAGACCGTTGAAGATTTCGAGTCAAAGAATCGGCTCTATCTCCAAAACTACGAAGGCTTTTTACTCGGGGTCTTTTGCAAAGTTGATCCCTCTATCTGACACTACTTTTAAGCTTAATTTCGAGTCCGGGCAATTCCTGCTAGTATGGTGGCCTGAATTCAATTTCACGAATCAGGGGCCAAAAAACGGTATTTTTTCAGCAAAACATCGCTAAAAAATCCAATTTAAAGGACCAGGCCAGTCAGTTACAATCATATTAAAAATGATATATTCGGAAAGATCATGAAAAATTGAGCATTTTTGTTTTTACGTCATCTGAATCGTTTTCCCCATCGAGATAAATGCATTTGAAAATATGAATTCGTGTACATGTTTTCGTTGTAATAATCAAATTTTTTCGAATTTTTTGCTTTAAAATCGAGAAAAAATAGCATGAATCGACAGAGAATCTTATGCTGAACAACTTTGCTAATTTAAGTCTGCATAAAAAATTATTTTCTTTTATCAAAAATGCAAAATAAGTTTAAATTTTTGAATTTTTGTATATTGAAACGAAAACCCTGCATGAATTTAAACTTATTTTGCATTTTTGATCGGAAAAAATAATTTTTTCAAACTTCAATTAGCAAAGTTGTTCAGCATAAAATTCCCTGTCAATTCATGCTATTTTTTCACGATTTTAAAGCAAAAATTCAAAAAGTTTAATTATTACAACGAAAACATGTACGCGAATTCATATTTTCAAATGCATTTATCTCGATGAGGAAAACGTTCAGATGACGTAAAAACAAAAATGCTCAATTTTTCATGATCTTTCCGAATATCATTTAAAATATGATTGTAACTGACTGGCCTGGTCCTTTAAAAAAATTTTCAGTGGGATCTTTTGCAGAATAATTAGAGATGCCCAGAAAATGAGTTCAGGCCATCATACTAGCGGGAATCGCCCGGACTCAAAATTAAGCTTAAAAGTAGTGTCAGATAGAGAGATCCCGAGTAAAAAGAATTCGTAGTTTTGGAGATAGAGCCGATTCTTTGACTCGAAATCTTCAATGGTATTCCGATGGTTAAACTTTAAAGAAAGTTCAGTAGTCCTTTAAGGTATGAAATTTTCTATTTTTTAAGAACTCCTTAAATCGATGAGTTACAGGATGAATCGTGAAAATGAGGTGGGAACTCTAAAAAAGGACTAGAAATCTTCTTTTTTTTCATCCTTTCCGACGTCGAAACTTAGAAGGATCACATCGATCTGGCGACTCTTTATCACATGTACTTAGATATCATCTCAATCAATTTCATATATGATAACGGAATTTTTACCTAAAATTTAGATTTTTTGGATGGAAGGTCAATGGTGATAAAGAATAAATGATGACTTACGATTTTATTGGAATTAAGTTTTTCAAAAATCCTTTCTTGAGTAAGCAATATTAAAACTTCAAAAATGAATACATTTCACTTTTATAATCTCAAATTGGATAAATCTGAGCATATCTAAAATAAAAAAGCTCATCATTAACTCAAGTTTTCATTGTAATACATAATTGTATAACTCGAACATTTTTACATATATCAACAATGATCACCTGACAAGGAGATCCGAGGCAATATTATATGGTCATGTTCGGCCCTAGGCGATATGAGTTTGAATTTTCGGGAAAAAATATGTTTGACCGATTTATCACGAAATCATTTTGTGACATTTAGCTAAAAAAAGGGTGTGCCGAAAACAATCGTTATGATTAATTTTCTCCATCAATTTTCAGAAATGATATTTCTCGAATTTTTTTCAACTCCAAAACGTTTTTAAATGAATTTTTCAGTATTAAAAAATATATTCTGAAAAAAATCCGCGTTAAAAACGGATTTTTCTATAAGTAAATAGCCTCTGAAACATATAGGGATCCGTCCACCAATTTTCATAGTAAAAACCGTACACCTGTAAGAAAATGGCTATTTCATCAACCAAAAACACTCCCTAGGGGTAAATTTTATCTGAAAAACACGATTCCAATGTTAAAAAGACATAATTTCTTCAAAAAAGCCTTTTTTTACAACTTTATCATTTTTTTGCTTGTTCTGACCTTTTTTTATACACTTTTTAAAGGGGGGAGGTGAAAATCGGAGCCCATTCTCCGAAATTTTTTTTTTGAAAATTTTTGCAAAAAATACGTTCCTAGGGATAATTTTATGCGAGAAATCGATTCCACGCATTCCCGAAGCATGCAAACGCTTCCTTGACCCTGATTCAGGGAAATAAGAGTGTGTAAAGCGAAATTAGTACATGTTGGATTTTCGCTTCAATACACACAACTATTTCCCTGAATCAGGGTCAAGGAAGCATTTTCAGGCTTCGGGAATGCGCGCAATCGATTTTTTGCATGATTTTACCCCTAAGAGGGTCATGTTTGTAAAAATAAATTTTTTTCGAGATGCGGCTACAAAGTACACCCCCCTTTAACTAGTGATAGCATCGGAAAAATTTTTATTAAAAGGGAATAAAAATCGTAATTTTTCAACCTTTTTGAGGTAATATTGGGGGTTCTAGAGAGAAAATCGTGGTTTTTGGTCATTTTTGGAATTCTAAAGAGAAAATAATAATTTTTAGCTATATTAGAGGATATTGGGAGCTTTAAGAAGAAAATCGAAATTTTCGGCAGCTCTTAGGGGCAGCTCTTCCAATCATATGCTGACCATGTCGAATGTTAACACCAATAGTATGACACATGACGAGGTAATTTTTAAAACGCGTTTTAGAAAGACAAAGAAACTTTTTCGAGCTTTTGAAAATAAAATTAATTACTGGGAGGTATATGGACTAGTCGTTGATCTGGTCTTTTCACTTAAAAAAGCTCGAAAACAGGGCAGATGAAAATGAAGAAAAAGTGAATCCAACGGAAGCAATTCGTTGCCTGATTTCGATTGGTTATTGAAACGATTGATCAATTTTAGGTAGCGCAAACAACGCAGCCAAATGAAAAAGGAAAATTTTTCAAAATTTAATAACTTCTCCAAATTTAATTTTTAGAAGCCGATCCAAATTTTTTCTAATATTTTATATCTTTAGAAGATATAAATATCTTTTGAATTTCGATCTTTTTCATCAAAATTCCAAAATTTTTTATATCTTCTAAAGATGTAGAATTTTATGAAATTTTCGGACCTTGGGCCAGTTTCTAAAAATTAAATTTGAGAAGTTATTAAATTTGGAAAATTTTTCTTTTTTTTCACTAAATTGCGTTGTTTGCGCTTTCCGACCCTGTCCGATCCTGATCCGAATCCTAAAATGATCCATCGGTTCAATAACCAATCGAAATCAGGCAACAATCATTGGATTCACTTTTTTCATTTTCGTCCGCGGTGGAAAATCTGACCCGAGCGATATATCAACCCGATCCGATTTATCCGACCCTGATACGAATCGAAACTCGTTTTGCATCCAGTTTAAAAAAATTTTTTGTAAAATTACTAAAATTTTTATGAAAAGAAGCAAAATTTGCACAAATCTTTTATTTTTAACAAGAAATCATTTAAAAACCCTAAGCTTTTTACATAAATTCAGCATTTTTCGCATCCTATCATAAAATTTTTATCTCACAAGAGAACTTTCCCAGTTGATGGTGCGATTTTGTGGAAAGTTTTAGCCATTCTTGTAAAGCATAATCCACTTGTAAAAAATTCTAAAAAATTAGATGCCATCGGATCTTTGACTTTGAGCAAATTAGCTTGTAATTTTTGTTATTTTATATGATTAAAATATGTTCAATTTTAAATGCATCATAATAGTAGTGACAGTAGTGTATTAGTAAGACTTTCCCCTTTCTGGATCCTTATAAAAAGCTTTTTTTGAATTTGTGAATGATAATCCATCGATTTAACAAAAACACCGTCTATTTTTCTTTGAATGCATTAATTTTTAATCATGTACCCCCCCCCCCCCTAAAAGGTCATTCATCCATCCATCCTGAGGGACCGGTGTACTCCCCCTACTGGTGACCTATGATCGCACCATCCCTGGGAAGGTTCATTGTCAAAATAGGAAATTTTTAGAAAAATTTATAACTCGACCCAAACCGAAAAAAGTCGGTGACCCTACCTGAACCCCGACCAAAATTTATGATTCGAGATGACCCAATCAAAATTCGAGATTACCCGATTTGAGCCGGACCAGCTAATTTATGACCCTACCCGACTGAACCTCCTGAACTTCTAATACTAATATGTACATCGACATTTTTTCCTATCAATAACCGTGAAATGTTTCCGACAAATCGAGAACAGTAGCATAGCCAGGAGGTGACCCAGTGGGCTCAAATCTCTCTTGAAATTTGAATGCGACCAAAAAAAAATATAATACAGAGTGTCTCACGAATGTACATTTTAATATTTTTGTATATCTAATTTCAAATGTTGATAACTTTTTATATATTAATCCATTTTTCTTGGTCGATCTCACATTTAGTAACTGACAGGTTGCCATTTATGTCTAAAAATTTTTTTCCAAAAATTCTAATATTTTTGACCGATTTAGATGAGTTCAAGTAACGAAAATTTTTATAAAGTCGTATTTTTTTACATTTTTTATGATAACTCGGCCAAATCGAATCCGTTTTACAAAATTTTTTAAAAACATTCCTCGTGTTGAGACGCATCCGAATCTGTGGTCGATGAGGCGATTTGATGCCATAAAACCTTTGAAGATCGTATCTATAGAAACATATACTATTTTTGACCTTTTTCTTAAAAAGTAATTTTTAACTGACTTGAACAAAGTTTTGGAGTCGGAAAATTGTTAAAATTAACGTAGCAACTAATTTTCTATTGTTTGGCACCCGATTCGACCGAAAATTGAAAAAATTGATCGAAAAAGCACCAAAAATTGAAAAAAATCGAAAAAATTTATGGCTTAAAATCGTCAAATCGACCACAGATTCGGATGCTTCGTGAGGAATGTTTTTTTTATTTTGTAAGACGGATGCGATTTGGTCGAGTTATTATTAAAAATGTGAAAAAATATGACTTTATAAAAATTTTCGTTTTTTACACTAACCTAAATCGGTCAAAAACATTAGAATTTTTGGAAAAAAATTTTTAGACATAAATGGCAACCTATCAGCTACAAAATGTGTGGTCAACCAAAAAAATGGATACCGTATTTCTTCTAAAATAACCTCCGGGGGTTATTTTTTTCAACCCCCCTCGAAAGAGGAGGGTTATTTTAGAAGGGGGGTTATTTTAGAGGGGGAGGTTATTTTTTTCAATTCTCCAAAAAAAATTTTTACATGTCAAAAATTGACGAAAAATTGCCTAAAAGTTTGACAAATAATTGTAAAAAATAGGCATTTTTTGTTTAAAAATTGCATTTTTGATGAAAATAGCAACATGTGGACATTTTTCATGAGAAAAATTTTCTGGGAGGTAAAACCCCCGAAATTTCGGGGGGTTACAAAATAAAAGATTGTAAAAAGACGCTGAGGGGAGGGGGTTATTTTAGAGGGGGAGGTTATTTTTTTCAACCACCCTCGAAAGGGGGGTTATTTTATAGGAAATACGGTATATGTATAAGAAGTTATCAACATTTAAAATTAGATATACATTCGTGAAACACCCTGTAGTGCTGAAAAAATATAATGAGAGATCCTTTTGTTTTTCTGTGCAACAACTGAATTTTTTTGGTTATAATCGAGAACCATAAATGGTGTTGGGTCATAGATTTTTCAAATTCAGGTTCATCTACTGATGAATGTTGAAGGGCAGGGGGTCAGAAGATTTTTTTGAGATATGATTTTTTAAAATTGGTTTATCCATCTGTTATATGAGACAATAAAATTTTTATAGATCAGAAAAAATATAAAAATAATTTTCTAGCAATGCTTAGAGAACGCAATTAAGAAACAACTTCGGAAATATATTGGACGAGTCGAATGTATTTGTCCTACGAGTGATACTATGGAGTCACAAGATGACTTCGATTATTTATTGTGGGCATTCAAACGTTTAAATCTGAGGGATAAAGTAAAATTTATTATTGATTTATGAATTTACTTTCGATCGAAATTTCTAGGTCGTAATGCAGCTTAAGCAAGCTATCTCACAGTATGAGAAACTTACAGCACGTAATTTATTTCCATCCATTACGAGCTCGCTCAAGGAATGTCAACAAAAAATTGATTCCAAGGTTTTTCTTCTTATTTTTTAAATTATATTCAATGTTTAGCAAACTTTAATAAAAGCAATGAGAGAATATGTAGAAAATGGAAAACTAAGTGTTTTGTATGAATTGTATTTTTATCTTGTGAATCGACACGAGCCAAATCAGAATGTAAGTTATAAATATTTATTTTTTCTAAATAAAATGATTGAATCACATCAAAATTGGTTCTTTTCTAAAAATAACAAAATAGTATGAATTTTTATGGTTATTAATTTTTAATGCGCTTTTTCTTAAATGTTCTTTTAAAGATTTTTTGAAAAAACAAAAGAGAAAAACGATACTTCTAAAAATATCTACAAATAGCCTACAACATGGATCAAAGGAACAAAAACGACGTTCCTTTTGTTTGCGTGCGTTTCTCACAAGAATTTATGAAACACTTGAAATAAAAATTCTTGAAAACTTATGAAGACTATATAAGTTAAATAAGTTAAATTTATGAAACCTTTGAAATAAGAAAAAATTTATCCACTTATGAAATAACAAAACAAACGAGTCACATCTTATAGCTTCAAATAATTTTATGCTAGCTTATAGAGGGGGTTAATTTACCCACACGGTAAGGCTGCTCGTTAGCTGTTGTAAACAGCGGTTTACGACGTTAGCTTTCGTAAAGCTCAAATAGATTACCACGTTAGCTGAGTCGTAATACATTACAACTAGAGTTGTGCATTTGACGTCAATTGAATTACATAATGCCAAATACTGTCAAATATTATTTACTGCATTATAAGTGCTTTTTTCATTTTACTCTTTGATAAGTTCGATAGTAAGTCAGACAACATTAAAATTTTTATTTATTTTTAATTTTTTTGATAAATTCGACAGCCTGACGAACTTGTAAAAAAATAATTGAAAAATGCATTTTTGACCCTGATTCAGGGACAATTTATCATATTATATTTTTTTAAATGGTGTTATTTTAAAAAAAACTTATTTTCGATATGAAAAATTGATTTTCAGGCAAAAAGAATCTCATATTCGGATTCTCCATGATCAGTTCTCTGATGCTGAAAAAAGTTTTATCGAAAACGGCAGAAAAATGACGAAATTAAGCTACGGTTACAATGGGCGGAAATCGGAGCCGAAAATCGGAAAATTGGACAAAAAGTGGTTACAATGCAACCGATAATCGGAAGCCGAAAAACGGAACCGGAAATCGGAAAACGGAAATGTGGTTACAATGAGCGATTTTTCGATTTTCCGATTT
>OZJO01001258.1:0-14095 GCA_900406225.1 Acrobeloides nanus
TTACAGCACTATGAAACTCGTGTATATTATAATTCATAAGATATAATTATAATGCATAAAATGGCTATAATTTTTTTTCTAAATGGTCAAAAATCATATACGAGTTGTCATTTCATTGTGAAATTTTATGGGAAACAATTTTATAGAACATCACTTTCTCTGGAGAAATCATTTAAGGGGTTAACAATCGATTTTTTCGATAAAACCCCTACTTTTCATAGAAATTTGCATAAAAATGGCATAACTTTTTACTAGGAAGTCAAAAATCATACACGAGTTATCATTTCATCGTGAAATTTTATGGGGAACAATTTTGCAGAGCATCACTTTCTCCAGAAAAATTATTTAGAGTGATAAAATGTTGATTTTTGGTTAAAAATTGGTATGATTTTTGACCGTTTAGAAAAAAAGTTATAGCCATTTCATGCATTATAATTATATCTTATGTATTATAATATACACGAGTTTCATAGTGCCGTAAAAAGTTAATTTTAGGTGTTTGAAAAAAAAATCGAGTCTTTAAGTTGCGGAACTGATGTTGCTCATATAAAAGAGATTTCATCGAAAAAGCTTTTAATTTGAGTGTCGGAAGATAAAGCTCCCACGATACCCCAAAATCATGAAAAATCATGAAAAAATCATATAAATGGGCCTAGAAATTATAGACAAAAGTTATATCATTCAGTTTTGTTTTATAAAGTTTTTTTTTGAAAATTGTTCCTTCCTGTTAAACGCTTTCGGGAGATGTTCTCTTAAATTTTCATAAAATGAACATTATAGCAATTTTTATAGCTAAATGAGACGAACAAAGAAGCAAAATTATTTTTGCTGTTATGTATGATATATGTAATGATCAAATAAAGATAAATTATCCAACTTGAACATTGTTTTTGTTCATTGAAACGAAAATTCTGATTCATGTTTTCGAAAAAAATGCTCCATTTTTCATGATCTTTCCGAATATAACATTTTTCATACGATTATAAATTACTGAATTGGTTCTTTAAGCCTAGTCCTAAGCCTAGGCCTAAGCCAAAAAGTTTCTTGGAATCAAGAAAACGCTGTTTTTCAAACAATATGAACAATATCAGGTATAATATAAAACGTGATTTACTTGTTCATATTGTTTCAAAAACAGCTTTTCCTTGATTCAACGAAGCGTTTTCATGCTTTAGGAATGCGAAATTCGTTTTCCCCACATAAAAGTACCCCTATCATTTTTCGCAAAAAATTTTAAAAAAAATTCACGTTCAGTGCGACGCTTCAACTGTACTAATTCCGAAAAGTTCATATAGGAACCACCTTGATGAATACTTCTGTTACTTGTGTTGAAGGCTTTATTAGTGGAATCAATTTTTCAAGCCCTATATACCTGGAAGACTTATGTAATACTGTACAATCAATAGCGAATGTGATCGACATCATTCTACTCAATCTAGTCTTAATTTTCGAGTTAGTGCTCATAATAATCTCTATATTTGGCCGTATTCGAGAATCGTATAAGTGGTTGGTGTGCCATTCTTCATGTTGTTTCTTATTTCTAGTCCTTCTAGTTGAAGCTTATTATTTCAGACTAGAAAATATTCGACTCCCAGGCGTCATTCCCGGATACCCATATATCAGTCATGTTGCTGTTGGATCATTTATCCCACTGGCAGCTCATAGATGTTTTAAATTATATTATAAAGAATTCTTTGAAAAATTTCTTTCAAAAATAACCAAAGTTTATATCTTTTCTTTAATTGTCTATGATGGTTTAATTCTTGTCTATGTTGAAATTATGTTGCATTCGGATGTTAATGTCTATATGGAAATTTTCTTCGACATGGTTATCATGTCATTGACAGTAATCTTTTCTATCTTGATTTTTCTCAAAATCCGAAAAATGAAGAAATTAATGTTTGTTGGGAGTCTGTATGATACAAAAACGCTGAGTGATTTGCATCGAGCCGCCATATTTTGTCTCATTCAACCATTATGTTATTTATTTTACATAGTTTTGGTTATTATTTGCCAAAATCTTTTTGCTCTAATCCATTACCTGCCTATAATGGAAATTCCAATTGTTTATTTTGAAATTTACATACTATTATCTACATTTTATACAGTAGTTGGTATGATGTGTATGTTGATAGATGCAATTTTATTATTGTTTGTTCTAAATACTTACAGAGCAGCACTTAAGAATATTCTGCGAAAATTTTTCGCTTTCAAATTTCAACCACCATTTTGATCAAATAACAAAAAGGATTGCATCTGGTCCATCTGGACAAGTGTGTCAATCGGGACCCTCCTCCAGGATACGCTACTGCCTCTGTCTTAGAAGACCCTAGTGAGAAGTGTCCTCGAGAGAAGTGCCCGTTATAAGTATTCTCGAGAGAAGTGTCCGTGAGAAGTTCCTCTTAAGAATGTTTTTGCATGAGAAGTGTCCGTGAGAAATGTTGAGAGAAGTGTTCATAACTTTTGTCATTGAACGTGAGAATTGTCCTAGTGCCAAAATTTTTGTCTTGTTTGATGAAAAATCATAAGGTATGGCCATTAGGTTTTTTGAAAAAATTTTGGACAAAAACATAAGGGAGACCATTAAAAAAGTTTTCGAATTTCGGGAGCCCTTCCCTTCCCCGCCTCTGTCCACCTATACGCCTGCATACAAACATCCAGCAAGAAAAGTAATATGAGTTTCTGAAAATTTGTCATGTATTAGATAATTATATTAATAATTAAAATAAATTCCTATTGTAAATTTCTATATGAAGAGATCATTTTGAGTGGCAAAAAAGTACCGGTAATATAATGGCCTAGAATCCTACTACATTCAACGTGTAATGTGTGTATGTCTGCACGGACGATCTCGGAGCGCTTAATTCCAACCTGGAGAACGATTGCAAAAGTTGTAGGGGACGATGAGAGAAGACGAAAAAATTTTTTTCAAAAAAAGGTTACCTATAACAGGGATTAATTTTTTAAAAATATTAGTACAGGGTGGCGCAAAAAAGTGATTTTTTTGACATTTTAGGATCCGAAATTTTATTTTTCTAAAAATGATCCCAGTAATTTTATGCGGGGAATCGATTGCGCGCATTTCCGAACCCGGAAAATGCTTTCCTAGTCCTGATTCAGGAAAAATTTGGATTTTTGAAGCGAAAATGGTCATTTCCTCGTTTTTGTTGAAATTACTTTCTAGGGTTAATTTTATGCGAGAAATGAGAGATACTATTTTTATGCATTAGGGTATTTAAATTAACCTTGTTGAAAAACATTTTCGATACGACAAAAACAGACCATAAATTAATTCTCAGAATCAAAAAGCTCAAACAATGTAGTGCATGATTTTTCGATACAAAATCAAGCATGCTCTAATTATTAACCTCGTAGGAGTTGAATTAAGAGATGGTTGACCATTCATGTGAAAGCTGGTAATCCGCTTGACAACTAATGTCTAAATACTTAATTAAAATGTCAATTAAAAGTTATACTCCAATCTTTGAGGCATATGCTGATTTTTCGACCGAGTTTCTAACAAAGATCGTCCTTTTCGAGCCTGTTACTGGGCTTTTCAGCCAAAGTTATTTGGTACGTTATGAGGATCATATTTCAAGGATTATTTTGTTATATTATGTTTAGCTATTTGGTAATAATTTGACTGATTTAAAGGGTTGGCATCACTTGCGCACACACATTTGCGCATCTAACATTTGCGCAGCGTCATTTGAGCATATACACCTGCGCAGCGACATTTGAGCACGAACATTTGCGCATATACATTTGCGCATACAACATTTGCGCAGTGACATTTGCGTATATACACCTGCACAGCGACATTTGCACACGGACATTTGCGCACGAACATTTGCGCAGCGACATTTGCGCATATACATTTGCGTATATACATTTGAAGATGCAACATTTGCGCAGCGCATGCAACATTTATGCATGTAAAAAATCGAACTTTTGACCAAAAATGTTGCATGCGAATGTTTCATGTGCAAATGTTGCATGTGCAAATGTTCGTGCGCAAATGACGCTGCGCAAATGTTAGATTCGCAAATGTGTGTGCGCAAGTGATGCCAACCCGATTTAAAGGACCAGCCCAGTCAGTTACAATCATATGAAAAAATGATATATTCGGAAAGATCATGAAAAATTGAGCATTTTTTACGGCATCATCTGAATCGTTTTCCCCATCGAGATAGATGCATTTGAAAATATGAATTCATGTACATGTTTTCGTTGTAATAATCAAACTTTTTCGAATTTTTTGCTTTAAAATCGTGAAAAAATAGCATCAACCGACAGGAAATTTTATGCTGAACAATTTTGCTAATTGAAGTTTGCGTAAAAAATTTCTCCGATCAAAAATGCAAAATAAGCTTAAATTCATGCAGCGTTTTCGTTTCAATATACAAAAATTCAAAAATTTAAACTTATTTTGCATTTTTGATCGAAGAAAATAATTTTTTACGCAATCTTTAATTAAGTACAGATGAGTCTCGATATAACGGCACCCTCGTCCAACTCGATATAGCGGGCGTACATAAAGTTACACGAAATGACTTTTACACGATAAAGTTGACACGATTTTCAATTTTTTTTAAATTTTGTAGGGGGCCAGGGAAATTTTTAAAAATTTTTTCAAAAAGAAATTTAATCCAAACCTACGTGAAAAATATATTTTTGAGCGAAAAAATTTTTTTAGTTGTTTTTGAAAAAATGTACACCGCCGTTTTGTGTCAACTTTATGTACGACATATAGCGGGTGCCCTTATATCGAAACTCAGCTGTAATAGTTCCGAAAAGTTCATATAGGAACTACCTGAATGAATACTTCTGTTACTTGTGTTGAAGGCTTTATTCGTGGAATCAATTTTCCATACCCTATATATCTGGAAAACTTATGTAATACTGTACAATCGATAGCGGATGTGATCGACATCATTCTTCTCAACGTAGTCTTAATTTTCCAGTTAGTGCTCATAATAATCTCTATATTTGGCGATATTCGAGAATCGTATAAGTGGTTGGTATGCCATTCTTCATGTTGTTTCTTATTTCTAGTGCTTCTAGTTGAAGCTTATTATTTCAGACTAGAAAATATTCGACTCCCAGGCGCCATTCCTGGATACCCATATATCAGTCATGTTGCTACTGGATCATTTATCCCATTGGCAGCTCATAGATTTTTTAAATTATATTATAAAGAATTTTTTGAAAAATTTCTTTCAAAAGTAACCAAATTTTATATCTTTTCTTTAATTGTCTATGATGTTTTCATTCTTGTATATGTTGAAATTATGTTATATTTGGGTTATGATGTCTATATGGAAATTTTCTTCAACATTGTTATAATGTCATTGACAGTAATCCTTTCTATCTTGATTTTTCTCAAAATCCGAAGAATGAAGAAATTGTTGTTTGTTGGGAGCTATGATACAAAAACGCTGAGTGATTTGCATCGAGCTGCCATAGTTTGTCTCATTCAACCATTATGTTATTTATTTTACCTAGTTTTGGTTATTATTCACCAAAATTTGTATGCTCTAATACATTACCTGAAAATTCCAATTGTTTATTTTGAAATTTACATACTATTATCTACATTTTATACATTAGTTGCTATGGTGTGTATGTTGATAGATGCAATTTTATTATTGTTTGTTCTAAATACTTACAGAGCAGCACTTAAGAATATTCTAAAGAAAATTTTTTTCGCCTTAAAAGTTCAACCACCATTTTGATCAAATAACACAAAGGATTGCATCTGATCCATAGGTGGGCAGTGGTGCCAATTGGGACCTCGTCTAAGATACGCTACTGCCTCTTTCCGTGAGAAGTGTCCCGTGAGAAATGTTGAGAGAAGTGCCCGTAACTTTTGTCCATGTACATGCGAACTGTCCTAGTGCCAAAAATTTTGACTTTTTTTTATGAAAAATCATAAGGGATGGCCATTAGATTTTTTGAAAAAATTGTGGACAAAAACATAAAGGGGACCATTAGGGAAAAATTTTCGAATTTAGGGGGCCTTTCCCTTCCTGCCTCTGCAACCTATGCGCCTGCATGCATCTAGCAACAAAAGCAATATCTAGCAAGAAAATTAATATGAGTTTCTGAAAATTTGTCATTTATTAGATAATTATATTAATAATTAAAATAAATTTCTATCGTAAATTTCTACATGAAGAGATCATTTTGATTGACAAAAGTACCGGTAATATGATGGCCTAGAATCCTACTACATTCAACGTGTAATGTATGTATGTCTGCATGGACGATCTCGGGAACGCTTAATTTAAACCCGGAATGTTATTGCAAAAGTTGTAGGGGACGACGAGAGAAGACGATCGAAATCGGAGAAAAAAATTTTTCAAAAAAAGGTTATATATAACAGGGATTAATTTAAAAAAAGTATTAGTACAGGGTGGCGCAAAAAAGTGATTTTTTTCACAACCCCGAGCGCGAAGCGCTCGGCTCCCGGTACTTATATATGAAAATAAATTGAATTAAGGCCAAGTTGAAGGCTTATAATGCTTGGGTCGAACAAGTCTATTGCAATGGAATCTTCGTACATCGATTTTGTAAGCAATTCTAAATTGTAAGAGGTTGATTGCGCGCATTTTCGAACCTTGAAAAAGCTGCCCTGATTCAGGGAAGGGGCGAGTGTATTGAAGCGAAAATGAAAAAATTCAGATTTTTGCCGGAAAACCGGCGGTTTTTTGAGAATGGATAAATGTTGTTTAAAATTTACGCAATCTATCTTTCGTTGAGAATTCTCATAATTGTGGGAAATTCGTAATACCCTGAATCAAGGTGATGGAAGTTTTTCAAGTTTTAAACAACGCTGAAGCAGAGTCAGGGGCAATGCGCGCAATCGATTCCCTGTCTAGAAAAACCCCTAAATCTCCGATTGTCATGCGAAAATTCGAGTTTTGTTCATTTTCGCTTCAATACACGCACTCCTTCCCCGAATTAGGGCAGCTTTTTCATGGCTCGGGAATACGTGTAATCAATTCCCTGTCTAGAAAAACCCCTAAATCTCCGATTGTCATGCGAAAATTCGAGTTTTGTTCATTTTCGCTTCAATACACGCACTCCTTCCCCGAATTAGGGCAGCTTTTTCATGGCTTGGGAATACGTGTAATCAATTCCCCACCTAGAAAACCCCATAGACCGCCGGTTTTCATGCGAAAATTCGAGTTTTGTCTCATTTTCGCTTCAATACACTCACCCTTCCCTGAACCAGGGCAGCTTTTTTATGGTTCGGGAATACGTACAATCGTTTCCCCACCTAGAAACACCTCTAGATCGCCGGTTTTCTGGTGAAAATCCGAATTTTTTCATTTGCGCTTCAATACACCCACCCCTTCCCTGAACCAGGGCAGCTTTTCATGGCTCGGGAATGCGCTTGATTGTAAAATTTTACGTTGAATTAACATCGTCACGGATCATTTTAATATTCGTTATTAGGTCAAATGAAAGCACATCGTCTCCATACTTATCTGTTAATTCTTCGCCTTCGAAATATTCCCCAGGCCGTATGATTACAGAAGAGTAAAGTGGATCAGTAAGTGCAGGCAAATTTTCAAATTCACAACATTGTACATATAACCTAAGTTTCTATATGTATATGGTTTTGGGATTAGTAGCTTACGGTTGAAAAGATCCTAATCCTTTGTCAAAGCCGCCAACCCATGAAGTATTCGAATCACATGAAGAACGAATAGCTCTCTCATCACAGTCCTAAATTATCGCATCAGTGGGCCAGTGCACAAAATGAAAATTGCAAAAAAACTGTTGAATGCAAATTTTTTTCAAGAAAAAAAGAAGAGTCGACGCCGATCCTTCATTTTTCCCTTGAAAAAATGGGAGCTAGATCGGTTTAGGAGCCGCACCTAAAGAGGTAGTTCAGTGAGAACAAAGTTGCCACTTTTGTTGTCATATTCGGAAAGTTCATGAAAAATGGAGCATTTTTTGTTTTTACGGCATGCTCTGAATCGTTGTAGTTTTCGGGAAAATTGCGTTTGAAATTTTCAATTTGTGTACATGTTTTCGTTGTCATACACAAACTTTCTTGAATTTTTAATCGATTTTTTCAATTTTCATAAAATGAACACTGTAGCTATAATTTTTTATAGCTAAATGAGACGAACAAAATGACACCAAAATTATTCAATTTGAAAATTGTTTTGGGTTATTGAAACGAAAACATGAATCAGGGTTTTCGTTTCAATAACCCAAAACAATGTTGAAATTGGATCATTTTGGTGTCATTTTGTTCGTCTCATTTAGCTATAAAAAATCGCTACAATGTTCATTTTATGAAAATTTAAATGCAAAAATCGATTTTTCCGCAAAAAAGTTTGTGTATTACAACGAAAACATGTACAAAAATTCAAAAGTAAAAACGTTTCCCTAATGGTCCCCCTTATGTTTTNTTACATCGGCAAAAGAACAAGTCAAGTGGTCTGTTTTCAAATAAACTTTTTTTCTATGTGATTCATGTGATAAAATCTAAGCTTTGTTTTACAGAGTGAGCAAAAAAATCGTACTTTTGCGTTTTTTGGTGAAAATTTTTCAAAAATTACTTTTAAGGGATATTTTCATGCGATTTTTGAAAAAAAAAAATTTTGAAAAGTTTTCGTAAGAAGCCCACATGGCCGAGTGGTGAAGACTGTCGACTCGTAGAAATTGCTCTCAAGTTCGATTCCCAGCAAGATCCAAAAGATTTTGCCCCTGACAAAGTAAATTTTTTTTAAATATATAAAAATGCAAAGTACGGTTTTTTGGCTCATCTTGTACAGATTCTTACCGCATAAGTTTTTTCAAAGCAACTAGGTTTAGAGCAAAGTAAAGATGGTTGACCATTTTTATAAACTTCTATTCCATATGGTATTTTATTATTACCACAAAAGCTACTCAAAATCGCAGGAACTATAGCAAATCCGGAAAATAAAAAAGTGAACAGCCTTTGTATAGAAATATCCATAATTTTCTTTTTCAAGTATTCCACCTAAAATACATGATTCGGAATTTGGACGTGTTTTTTCATGTTTTTTCGACTCGAAACCAATTTTTGTTCAAAAATGACCCTATTAGGGCTAATTTTATGATGGGGAATCTATTGTGCGCATTTCCAATGCTTCCCTGACCCTGAATCAGGGAATCGGAGTATGTATTGAAGCGAAAATCGAAAATTTTTAGATTTTTGCCTGAAAATGACTTTCTGGGGTAAATTTATGCGAGGAATCGATTGCGCGCATTCCCAAACCTTGAAAACGCTTCCCTGAACCTGATTCAGTGAATCGGGGTGTGTATATTGATTACCAATACATCAATTTTTCTTTGATTCAGGATCATGGAAGCGTTTTCAAGGTTCAGGAATGCGCGCAATCGATTCCCCGCATAAATTTACCCCCAGAAAGTCATTTTCAGGAAGAAAATAATAAATTGTTCGATTTTCGCTTCAATACACATCTCTGATTCCCTGATCCAGGGTCAGGAAAGAGTTGGAAATGCGCGCAATCGATTCCCTACATAAAATTAGCCCTAATAGGGTCATTTTTGAACAAAATGTTCGGGTCGAAAAATCATGAAAAAATCACCCAAATTTATACACGATGTATAGGTGGCGACATAAGTTCTGATCGTTTTTACAAATGATCTCATGACCATAACTTTTTTCTTCACATTGCAAAAATCATCAGCGAGATGTCTTTTCGGCACTCTAACTTTCACCATGAATCTCGCCAAGCTAACTTTCGCCACGTAACTTTTGCCACGATAACTTTCGCCGCGTAACTTTCGAGTCAATAAACATATTTATTGCAAATCAGGCAACTAAATTATTCTGTCGCAGAAAGTGAAATTCCATTGCACAATTTTTGAGTTGCCTGATTTGCCATAAATATGTATATTGACACGAACTCGTGGCAAAAGTTAATGTGCAAGTTATCGTGGCAAAAGTTAATGTGACAAACGTTATAGTTTTTTAGCAACGTGGCGAGAGTTATAGTGCCGTCTTTTCAAAACGAAATTTTATGGGGGGGGGAGGGGAAAAGCTTTGTAGAACATCACTTTCCTAGGAAAAATTATTTAGAAAGTTGAAAATTCGAAATCCCTATTTCAAACGAAACTTATGTCGCCGCCTAATAAATTGCAATTTTAGACTGTCAAAAGAAGAATGTCAATTATGAATTTCGAATGATCGATTGATTTGTTTTCACGATAAGAGTGAAACGAGAGAAAACATGCACAAATATATTTACTGGACTAGAAAATACCAACGGAGCGTTTCAATATAAACTCGTATTTCACTCCGTTTGCGTTCATCAAATTTTAAAATGAAATCTGGTGGTACTAGTTCGGAATTACCATTGTTCTAGTTCGGAACAGAGGACGCATTTTCGAAAAAAATTTTGGAGCTATTGTGGATCAGGAGGGGTCACCCCAGAGTCAAAGATCGAAAAATTTTTTAAAAAAATGACATATTTACGGATAATTTTATGTGGAAAATCGATTGCGCGTATTCCCGAAGCGTGAAAAACCTTTGTTTGACTAAAAAAACGTATTTTTACCCATATTTTCACATTTAAAAATATGTATTTTTCAATTTTTAAGGGTCAAACAAAGGGTTTCACGCTTCGGGAATGCGCGCAATCGATTTTTCGCATAAAATTACCCCTAAATATGTTTTTTACAAATTTTAGAAAAAAAATTTTCGATTTTTGACTCTGGGATCTTTTTTCTCATTCTTTTTAATGAGAAACTCGTGACACAAATGGAAAGAAGGACTCAACTTTTCTATTAATAATATAAAAACTACTTTTTCGTTTCTATTAAAAATTTTGCAACGATCAATAACGAACGAAATGTGTATACAATTCAAAAATGAAGAATCTTCGTGTAAAATATGAACGAAAATAGAAAATTTTGCGGTATCTCCATCATTACACGCCTATGCAAACACAAATAGAGCGCCGAAGAGGCTGCGAAAAAATTTTCCATTCAAGTTCTTCCTTCGAGAAGAGCATAATATTTTCCACACCCAAAGCAAGGCAGCTGGTAATCAAAAGCCGCTCTTTTTCAGCTCTGGCTAACCACTTAAGCGATTGCATGATGAGAGTCAATTAGTCATGACTTCCCAATGATAATACATTTATATAGCTTTTTATTATGAAGCTAAAACAAGGCAATTTCTACATAAAACATCATTGAAAATCATCGAAAGCATTACCATTGTAATATAGTTGGAGTGGCTCTGATTAGTTAAGACCAATTGTTTCGGGACCAACTGAACAATTGCTTGCGATTCAATTAATGCTGATACATAACATTCTTACACACGATTGAGCAAACTTTCACAAAATTCATAAATTATCAAAAACTGACATGGCACACTCATTACGTGTTACGGTTTTTGCTCAAAAAGCCCAATTGGGCCTGAAAGTTCATCAAAAATGAATAATAATAGCGCCAGTCCTAGATGCCCATGGGGAAAAAAATTTTTCTACATGCCTCAGAAGGATTATACCCGCATTTTTTCGTTTTAAGGCCATATCTCGATCAATAATGAAACTTTCAGGCCCAATTGATCTTTTTGAGCAAAAGCTGTAACACATAGTGAGTGTTCCATGTTAGGCAGGGATGAAACCTATGTCAAAATGAATTTTATGTTAATGAAAGTACCATAAAATACATCGAAAAACGTAAAAAAAATTTTGCCTGTGAGATATCTCTGTGGGCCTGGAGCCAAAAATGTGTTATTTTGGGACATTTTTGGGTAGCCTCATAACTTTTTATGGTTAAAAGTTTTTTCGATAATTCTTTTTGCATCTTTTAGCGGGTGAAAAGACACACCTTATGATATACTAACTTTGACCTCAAAAACCTTTTCCTTCATGGATAAAAACGCTTGACAAAAATGACACTATTTTTCTGAGGAATTAAAACAAACAAGATTAATAATATATTAATAACTATAATTTGTTTTTGAGTTTGGAATCTGGATGCAAGAGCAGTACTTGTTTGCCATGCTTTCCTTCTAACGCCCTGTTGATCGCTTTAGAAAACTGCTCCATTTCATAAGTCTCAACTGGTGGTGGTTTTAATTGGCCGTTGATGCAAAGTTTCTAAATGATAAGAAAATGTTGAAATTACATTAAATAATCTTAAAACATCAGGAAATTAACAAAGTCAAAAAATCGTACTTTTGCGTTTTTGAAAAATGAAAAATTTTCAACAAATTTTTTCAAAAATCACCTAAAAATACCCCTATAAGGGGTATTTCATGAGATTTTCGAAAAATTTTCGCCAAAAAACGCAAAAGTATGTTTTTTTGGCTCACACTGTAATCAAATTCCATATTTGCTTGCGTAATCAACATTTTACCTGGATATGATCGAACATAGCTTGAACTTTCCCAGGCTTTTGTGGGAGCAACCATCCAGCTGCAATACCAACGGCTTTGATGTTTTTGAAAACAAAGCTGCTCGTTGAAATCAAATGTGATTTTTTCGACATTCCTCCTAAAAATTAGCATTTTAATACAGAGTGAGCCAAAAAAAAAACTGTACTTTGCGTTTTTGATTGAAAAATTTTTTTCAAAATCACTTATAAGGGGTATTTTCATGCTATTTTTGAAAATTTTCGCCAAAAAACGCAAAAGTACGGTTTTTTGGCTCACCCTGTAGTCTTAAATTTCTCATTTTTCAACAAAAAAGTGTCAAATTTAACTTTTTTTATACGAAAATCGTAATTTTCTGAGCGTTTTCAGCTTGGAAACAAGAATTTTTCAGCAAAAAATTTGTCAATTTTCATACAAAAAATAAACTATCTATTATTTACAAGTTTAGAAAAAACACATACCATAGGTAATTAAAGTTCCGCCAGCACTAAGAGCGCTTGATATTGCCAAACAACTTCGATCACCAACTCCATTTATAGCAAGGCGAATTGGTTTGCTCAAACTTGTCAAGAACTTCTTACCATCATTTCGGAATTCCTCTTCAGTGAAAACAAAATCAGCGCCAAGTTGACGAAGCTCATTCTTTAGCTCTTGAACATTCGGACGGTCACGAATTAAGTTGATTGATTTTAATCCAAATACTACAATGAAATTTTAGGTACTACTCCACTTTGGGGGACGAAAATTTTTTTAAATTTTCTTCGAAAATGACCCTCTAGGGGTATTCTTTTCGAAAAATACCCTTAGAAAGTCATTTTCGAAAAAAATTTTCGTCCTCCAAAGTGAAATAGTACCCCGGTTTTTTATATGTATGATTATAATGCATCACTAGACCATTATTTTTTAAACATTTTTTAGTAAAACAAAAGAGGGTCAAGGAATTTTTTATCGGCATTCGACTAGAATGCCAATAAATCCCGTTGTTTCCCCTAGTTACACTATAAAAAATAATTTACTCTTGGCAAGTTGAATGACGCTTCGGCCCACTCCGGAATTAGCCGCATTCTGGATAACAATATCGCCTGCGTCTAAATCAACGTAATCTTTAAGCATCGCATAAGCCGTTGGTGGATTTATTATCAATGTGGCTGCAGAAATCTATGAAAAATTTAATATGTATTGGGTCATTCGGGAAATAACCGGCTTGCCGAAACGTGAAATGGCCTGTGTATTGAAACAAAAACCTGAATTTGAATTCCTGAAGGAAAAAATTTATGAAAAATTCCACCGTCAATCAATAGAGCGCATCGAAAAACGGTAGTGTCCCCCAATTTTCGTGTAAAACAAATTCTTCGTTTTTGAGGAAATTTAGTTCAAAGTTTGATATAAAAAAATGATTGAAATTTGCATATATTGACAGAAATTTAGCCAAATTTGAACTAAATTTCCTCAAAAACGAAGAATGAGTATTTCACGAAAATTTGGGTACTACCGTTTTCGGTGCGCTCTTAGATTGGAGTAGTTTATCTCTCTAATGGTGGATCCGGTGGTCCGATCATACCCCCAAACCTGAAAATGAAAAAATTTTGATGAATCAATATGACAAAAAAGCCTGGATAGTTTATGAGACAACTTTATATTTCTAAAACTTACCAAATCTAATCGGCTATCAATCTTCATTAATTGAGAATTATCTAC